>LR749503.1:3293600-3370966 GCA_902729485.2 Mus minutoides | reverse complement strand
CTAGTTGGCCATCAATGGGAAGAGAGGCCCCTTGGTTATGCAGACTTTATATGCCCCAATACAGGGGAACGCCGGGGCCAAGGGGTGGGAGAGAGTGGGTAGGGGAGCAGGGCCGGGAGGGGGGAGGATATAGGGAACTTTCTGGATAACACTTGAAATGTAAATGAAGAAAATATCTAATAAAAGTTGAAAAAAAAAATTAAAAAAAATTTAAAAAAAAGCCAGCATCTGCACTTGGACATGTGGTCTCACTCCTCTCCACTCTGTGAGGTCCAAGACAGAACTCTACCCTTCTTACCTGCATCATCCATTTTAGGTCTCATAGATTGGTTCCTTTGGGATATGCAAATTAGCTGCCCCACTCCCTTCATTTGAAAACAAAACTTGACTCAGCCAAAGCTCGTGCAGCTTTCAAAGGCCAGTGTGAATGTGTTCTCTTAACTCTGCTTTCAGAGAAATTAACCATTATCATGGGGAATTCATGTTACTGGTAATGACAAAAGCCATAAATCAGAATTCTATTTTCCCTCAAAGTGGTATACTTACCAGCATATCACCTTTTTGAACTCATTGCCTTTGCCAAATATCATTTCAATTTTTGATTCTTTATCTCAACAAAAATATATCAAAACGGTTTTACATGAATGCTTTGTTTTGTTTTGTTTTATCCAGCTTTGAGCATATTGCAGTCAAGTGTTTGCCCCCACCACCCAACTGAAACTGTTCCTATCTAGTAAGCTCTCAAATTGCTTGCAGATTCCCTAATCCACTGGCCAAATCAAGCCATTACCCTAAACACTGTACTCTTCAAGTCCATTACAAATAAGAGTGATCCTTTTAAACATAAGGTCTGACCATGCCTCTTGCTTGCCAAAATTAAAACTCGATACCCTAGAGCTCCTTCATGACCCAGCCTTCTGATAACACATATAACTCTTAGCACTCTTTTTCTCTCACCTAACCACAGCCACTAAAAGCCCACGTATCCACTTCAATGGATATCGCTGACTTTGGGCCTTTTCTCGTTTTTTTCTATTGGCCGAGGATGTCTTCTATCTACAGACTTGTTTCCTTTCTTGCACTCTGAACTTTTCTCTTCCTTTACTCTGTCTTTACTCTGTCTCTTCCTCTACTTCTATGTACTGCAGCCCATCTCCTGCCTGGTTGATGTCTCTTATGGTGTTATCTTAGCCTTTTCCTTCTTTTCTGTCATCTCTTAAGCCTACTTAAGAATTTACAAGTTATGTTCTCTCCCTGCCTTTCTTCACTAAAATGCAAACTTCAAAAAGGCAAGAAATATTGTCTGGTTTTTGAGTAACCAATGAATATGGGGTAGCCTGACATCCAATAAATTCTCAAGACAGTTCTTTTAAAAGAATTTAGGAAGTGACCATTAACTGGCAAAGATTATATGCCATAAATTCTAACATAGAAACAAGTTTGTGATTGTATAAATTAGAAGCCTCCACATCATCTTTCTTAATGCAGTTTGCTAGTTGAAATTTAAAATTTACAGAAGAAATGCAATAGTATTCCCACAACTGTACCTAAGTCTCACTCATAGGTAGGACTTAAATCCTGGGCTCTTACAAGAGCTCATGGCTCCTGTAGGAGTCAGGCATTTGTCAGGGGTGACACAAATGGGCCTGCATAGTATATTGTACATATGGTGTTAACTTTTATGCTATAATATATACATGTAGTTTGGCTGAATTTTACTTGCTCCAGGCCCCATTGCTTTATTTTACTGGCTTTTGTGTATTTTAAACCTCTGGCATAATATAGTATTGAATTAACAACTTTTTTTTTTTTTCGGCTGCTTAATTTCTACAGAAGTTAGAAAAGGAAAAGAAAAGAATAATTTCTTCAGCATTACATTTCTTCTGTGGCTGGAACAATTAAAGTTCTCCCAAGTTTAGGAAGTGCATGACAATTTGATATTAGGAAATGAATGGGAAGTCCCCAAACATCTCTATATCAACTTCAAAAAAGCTTGTAACATACTTATCATTATGCCTAATTTGTCTAAAATATGTGACATAAAAGAATGTATGGAACTTGTAAAACAGTTGATGAAATATACTCATTCCAGTATGAATTAAAAACTTATTGTAGCCATAGATTGCAGTCATTTTAAACTGAATCTAATCTTTGCTATTCAGTTTAATCGTATAGTTATGACAACACAAGAAAACATCTGAAAAAGAATGCATAATTGATTTTAAATGCTGTTCACTCATTGAAAAACCAAGGAAGAATGAATAGAAATATAATGAGGCTAAAAATTGAGTTGAAAATAAATGACATCACTCCAAAGAATAAAAGAGCATTATGAATCCATCATGGTAGATTAGTATTAACTGAATTAGTTATTAGGTGCAAGGACTTTGAAGTCTATATAGCTAACTTTTGTATAAATGTTATCATATAGATAATATACTACATATAATTTATATTACATAGTATAATTATAACATATACATTATGTTTATATATAATATATGGTATATATATACAATATATATATTATATATATATATATATATACATATATACAAATATATATTTTTACACAATCTACATAGATCTAAAGAGGGCTTTCACAAGTTTGCAAGAGAATAAGATAAAAATATGATTTTATGAACCAGAGTGGCCTGTTCGGATCATTTGTTTTGGTTTTACTATTGTTCATATTAAGACAGTCTTACTCTATAGCCAGTGTTGACCTGGAACTCAATATGTAAATGAGGTTGGCTTTGAATTCTTGGCAATCCTCCTGCATCAGCCTCTCAGGTGCTGAGATTACAGGTGTAAACCACCACATCAAGTGGAAATAAATCTTAAAGCACTACTTTGAATGGATTATACTCAAATGTACAGCACAATTATCATAATTGGGTCTATACCTAAATGACCAATGACGTACATTATCATTGGAATATCAGTATAGGTTTGACTCTTTTAAAATATGCTTGATTTAAAATACCATCTCTCTTCTTATCAATTTTATGTTACTGCTTTCTTATTCAAACATGTAGTTTAAAAATTCTTTGTCTAGGGCTGGTGAGATGGCTCAGCGGGTAAGAGCATCCGACTGCTCTTCCGAAGGTGATGAGTTCAAATCCCAGCAACTACATGGTGGCTTACAACCACCCATAATGAGATCTGACGCCCTCCTCTGGTGTGTCTGAAGTCAGCTACAGCGTACTTATGAAGAATAATAAGAAACGAAGCCTTGTACTGGAGAGACCAACCGGAGCAAGCGAGGCTGTCCAGAGTGAGCAGAGCCGAACGTGGACGGCTGGAGCGAGTGGGGCCAACCGGAGCAAGCAGAGCCGATCGGAGCGAGCGGGGCCAACTGGAGCGAGCGTGGGCGGCCGGAGCAAGCGGGGCTGTACAGGGGCCGGCCAGTGAGCGGGGCTGTCTGGAGTGAGCGGGGTCGAGAGAAGCGAACGGGGTTAACTGGAACAAGGAAAAAAAATTCTTTGTCTAAAAACTGTTAAGACTGGTTTACACCAAATCAAAATATAAGATTTTAGGGGAGAAATGTATGTTAAGATAAATGTAGTAATACAGAGCTATACAGAGAGACCCTGTCTCAAAACAAAAAACAAAACAAAAAAAGATAAATGTAATACAACTTATTTATTTATTTATTTATTTATTTATTTATGGTTTTTTTCGAGACAGGGTTTCTCTGTATAGCCCTGGCTGTCCTGGAACTTATTTTGTAGACCAGGCTGGCCTTGAACTCAGAAATCCGCCTGAGTGCTGGGATTAAAGGTGTGCGCCACCACGCCCGGCTTACAACTTAATTTTTATTCCTTAGGTATCATTTGTTTAAAACTAATGCACTAGGAATAAGTCTTGGATTTTTGATCTGGCAAACTTTCTACTATGAGTATACACAAATTGAATTTCAAAAGGGTTTTATAGCTAGTGTAATTTTTCATAACTCAGAGTGGCCTCTCTGTCAACTCTCAGATTAATTTAAATTAAATATATTTGACTTAAAAGTCTCAGCAATTACCTAATCAAATAACAAAGGCCTGAGTAGGAGTCTCATGCTTAGCAACATTCCTAGGTGGTCCTGATCACTGGTCATAGGCAGGCTATCTGCCTTTGCCATAGAAAAAGGACAGTGTCATGAGGAAGCAGCTTTGATTACAAGCTCCCACTGAGGTCCACTGTGATCACTTGCAACTCTCGTTTTAAAATGTCCTGATAGGGGCTGGAGAGATGACTCAGTGGTTAAAAGCACTGACTGCTTTTCTAGATGGACTGAGTTCAATTCCCAGCAACCACAGGATCGTTCATAACCATCTGTAATGGGAGTCAATGCTGCCTTCTGGTATGTCTGAAGACAGCTACAGTGCACTCATATAAATAAAATAAATAAATCGGTTTTTACAAATGTACCAATAGCACATGCACACTATGAAAAAAGCAACCAGGATAATTGACAGTGAAGGTAGGACTGTCCCTGGTTAGTCAGCTGTACTTCTATGCTGGTAGGTAGGAAACAACAACAACAACAACACACATCATAGTCTACAAACAAGTCAGAATTGCATAGCATAGCACAGCACAGCACAGGTAAACAGGTCAAAGGTAAGTAGGTCGATGAGGAAGCCAAATGCTCGCTCCCTCCAATGGCCATGGGCACATAGACACTCGAACAGCTCTCCATTGTTCTTGATGCCTGGCTCTTATTTCTCACCTCATGTTTTCAACTTTGTGATTTTTTTGTTAGCATCTTATTAATATCCATTAGGGAATGTAGTTCCTGTTGGATCAGCCGAAGGGCAAAAGCTTGAACCAGGTCATAGGTAATAACAGACCTACTTTCCACAATGTCTTCAGAACTGGATGCTAATCCCAAAGAAAGTTCCAAGTATTCAGATTCAATCTTTCTTTCTGTATATTTCTGCTTGAAGTCCTCTAGTTTTGATGAGGATGTATATCTCTAAGGGTCTCTTCTTTTTTTAAAAAAATGCAGTCAGTATATGAATTATCCTAAGTTGACCCAATGTGCCAGAGATAGGGATGGATTCAGATCCCCAATGGCCAGGGAATATTTCCCAAGTACTTTTACACTGTTTTTTAGTCAATATACACTCATACACATATATGCCAATAGTATATACTTATATAATATTATTATAAATTTTATATACCAACATTATAATATTTATTTTTTATTTGCTTCATAAATAAGATGTAGAATGGATAAAATATGACATACTTCTAATACAGAAAACAGAGAAAGAGAAAATAAGAGAGGCAAGCATAAACAAAATCACACTAAATTAAAATCACACTTAGCATCAATTCATTTCTTCAAAATTTACTGTGAATCTACCATTTACCAAGAGACAGATAAGAAGTAAGGCTCTACCTTTATGTTATAGATGTAAGGTAGAGATTATGTAGATTATAGAGGTAGATCATACCAGAAAATCAATTAGTAATGATGAAATCAAAGGTAGGAGAGTGACTCGCACAGGAAGGTTGTTTTAATTAGAGTAGGCAAAGCTGCTATATCTGAAATGGGTATGCAAGGGAGCTGCAAAGAATGAGTCAAAGACCTGTGGATAACTTCCCAGGAAGTATTCACAGGTGAGAAACTGGAAGAGCTCCAAGGAAACCAAGGATCTGAATCACAGGGATTGGAGGGAATCTACATAAAGGATCTGGAGAAGGAGCCAGGCAGGGCTCAAGTCCCATGTGGTCCCTGTGACTACAGTAAGTCAGTGGATTCTATTACATGTGTAGCAAAACTGTCCAGGAAGGTGCAATTACTTGGCTTGCTCTTCCAAAACCCACCAGTTTTCTTGGTTGACAATGTTCTGTAAAGAGTAAATTACAGACTCAAGAAAATAGTTATGGGACTAAAAAGGGAAAGGGTAACAGGGTAGGTGCTGGAACCAGACACAAGGGTCAAATTCATCATCTCTTTGAAGATAAACACAACAATACAGACTAGTGTGTTGGACGCATCCGAAAGACAAGAATCAGGATGAGTCAATAAATGATGCCCTAGATGACTGAAAGCATAGGTGAGAGTAGTGGTGCTTTACTGAAATACAGAACATGGTGAAGAGAAGATGTTTGCAGAGCAAGGCTAGCTGAAATTATCCTGTATCACATTGTAATTCTGAGATGTCTATTAGAGGATGACATGCTGCTAGAGCCAAGAAAAATAAATAAGTAATTAATTAATTAAAAGAGGCAGATGCCAGGGATCCACACTTGGGGTCATGGACACAAATGTAGAGTGTGAGCCCCAAATGAGGTACATGCATCAACAGCAAAATGTAGACCAAGATAAAGGTATAAGGAAAACTAGGCCCTGAAACCACCAAGATGGGATAGCAGCAGAGAGAAGAGACCAGAGAGGTGTGTAACCACAGGCATGTTATCCAAAAATACCAGCTTAGAAAGTTTAAGTTCACTGGAGGGCAGAGAATTTGAGCAGATTGGCAGGTCTAAAAGCTTGGCTAAAGCATGGTCCAGAGGAGGAAGAGGCAAGCATGCAGAGAAAAGCAATACCGTAGCCACAGTCTGTACAAATTAGCAAACCATCACTTGGATTGTGTCTCCTGTTGATATGTACTTCTCTGCTGCTTAATTTTCAGCATGGCCTCCAGTCATTTTGAATTGAACTTGAGAGTTCTCTGTTCAGCACCGCAGTAAAAGCTCCACATTGCACAGTTTAAGTAAGAAATAAAAGAAAACAAATACCAGGCAGTGACTCCAACCTAGGATTCCCCTACTAGCTGCTGAGCTGCTGTTGACATCATATTACACTAGTTAAGCAGCCGAAAAGAATTATTTGCTTATATTTATGTAGCTTTTCCCCTCTGACTATGTCAAAGAAGAGAGGATAAAGAGCTGCAAGATGTACAAATGAGAGTTTTGAAGACAATATTGCTTTGAATGAATGTTTAGTTAAATAGAAAGAGGCTTTGCAGACTCTCACCAGGAAGAATGCAATGTCTGGCTTCCTCTTTCATGCTCTAGATCCTTTCTTCACTGTGCCTGTCAATGAACTTAAAAGAAATACTGTGGATAAGAACTACCAGGCAGTATAGACATTTATGAAAAAATATGGTCTACATATATGAAAATGTCATAATGACACCATCATATGTAATTAATATATGCTAATGAAACTTATAAGTAATTCCAAGTCATATTAAATGAAAAGGTTGTTGTTGTTTTTTTTCTTTTATCTCTTGTGTTTGTAACACAACACTGCACTGGAATTAGAGGTGTACATCACCACTGCTGGCCAGTAGTAAATAATAATATTATTATTATTATTAATTATTGATTATTGATTTATTTACTTTATATCAAGACTGCAGCTTCCCCTCCTAGAAAAAAAGTGTCAAACAGTTTCATCAGAATGTGTACATTATACCCATTAAGCTGTTTCTAGCTCGTTCCTCTCTAAAGAAATCCTTCATCTGTAAATTTGAATACTCAACTCTTTGTTGAGTGGTTACGATCTGGTCCTCTCCTAAGGGCTTCACCTACATCAAGAAACAGAGGGAAAGAGCCAGTGCTTCTGAAGCACTGATGCAAACTTCAGGACACATGCAAGAAAACATTCCATAACACAGGAGAAATCTGGTAGAGTTGAAACAGTGATGGGTGTGGCAAATACGAGGAGCAAAAGCAAGGGGAGACTGGTAGAATCTCAGACGCAATGGTCAAGGTAGAACCAAACCCAAGCAACGGCTTTACCGGAGGAGGTAACAACAGTCTGACCTCCATGGATGAGCCAAAACAGCGCTGTGAATACAACTGGAAAGTTAAAGGATAGAGAATCGAGGGAGATAGACAGGAAATGGAAATCCAAGGATCTTGTGCTGAAGGAGGAGAGAGGGCCAGTAAAGGGTTGGTCACCACAGTGTGAAGCTGCAGGGTAATTCAAAATGACTTTCAGTTCAACAGGAGCCTCATGATGCTATATGGAGGAGAGTCAGAGTGTGCGAAACATAGATATGTAGACAGCTAATGCCCTGTGGTGCTGCTAGCAAAGGTGAAGGTGTCACAGACCTGATGCTAGTGGTGGATCTGGTAAGAGTGGCTACTAAAAGACATGTTAAACTTAAATTGTGCTGAGCATGTAACTTCCTACCCTGTCTAGACTCCACCTTCTTTGAGGGCAGAATTTGATGTACTCCTGCTAATATTTCTAATGAGTGATACTTAATATTTTAATGAATAAATGGGCTCACTAGACAAAGACTCTGTAGCTCTGGCACACACCCTGTATTTCAAGACATATTTATAAATGGACAATAGCACCACCCAGAGCATTAACTGAATAATAGGAGAAAAAGGAAAAAGAAAAGAAGAAAGCCAGTATTACTGTGTAACCGATGGCAGATTCCTATAGAAGAGAGAGAAAAGAAGAAAGGACAGCATTAAATGTGTAAACGATGGCAGATTCCTATAGAAGAGAGATGCCCTTTAAATCCACAAGCTTTATTTAATTTCTGACAAGTTTTTAGAAGTAATCTGTATTTTCTCTGCTTTCTCCTTGAGGTGAAATAGTGCTAAGGGAGAGAAAAATTTCTAGAGCATGCAGACAGGTTCACCGTAGGTTTTGTCATGAAAATATTCATCATTATAAAAGCCAGTGGAATGACATTCCATAATGCTAACCCTAACTGTAGTTAGCACTGCGGGGAAGAAATCTATCTCTGTCTTAGAAATTCCATTATAATAATAAAAAAGAAAACAACAAATGTACATACAATAAATAACTCCTCTGACACATACATACTTGGCATTACAACAGGCAAGTGATCCAATCATCTGCTATTAACTCATAACCTTGTAAAACCTCATTACAGAAGTAAATTCTCTCAGGAAAAAGAAGTTCCCATAGTTATGTCCATTTGTGATCAAGAAGAAAATTTCCTTTAAAATAAGTTCTCCAGCATTTAGAACCGCAACGTCCACTTTGGTTAGAGAATGTTAGGAACACTGCTCAGGCGCCTGTAGGGTGCATATCCACAGAGGAAAGAGTCGGGATGGGGCAGATTTTAATCCTACTCTGAAAAATATATTTTTGGAACAATTATTAACAGCAGTGAGTCTTTATCATGTTAGTAGCCGATTCTAAAGCCTGGATTTTGGACCTATGCAAGTGAAATGGCTGTAATTTTTGGAGAAAATTCTTCTTAGTGAGGTGCTTCCTTCTTCTATACACTTTGGGAAAAGACCAAGCTACACATGGCAAGTATAATTGTGAATTTGAAGTCAAGGTTTTAAGGCAGAGGCTCTGCTATCTAATCCTTCCACAAGTATGTATTAAACATTTAGCATTTCCTGCAAAATGATAACCACTCCCCTGAAAAGTTAAAATGTACTAAGAGAGACAACCTTGAAGCTAGAGTTTAGATGGTCTGACTTTGGCCTGTGGCTAGAGGGGATCTCAAGGAAGCCAAAGAAGGCCAGGTGGGGAAGGTCAGGAAAGGTGAGAAAAGCTGATTAAGAAAATAAAGAGGATGAGAGTCCTCAGCAGAGTGCAGGCATGATCTCACTCTTAGGATGACTGTCCTGGCAGTGCCGAAGGCAGGGACACTAGCATGGAGGCAGAAGGGCCACTCCAGATGGTATGTGGACTCAAACAGGATCTTGGGATTTGGAACTCGGAAAATCTTACAGGGCACGGAAAGAAGAGACAAGCATGTTCAAGGCACTTTTAGAAAATAGACAAAGCTGTGTTTGCAATTGTTTAAGTGGGATAAAGGAGGAAGGGCTGAGGAACCTTCAAGGTTAAACATTAGCAAAAGAAACATAGGTGGCAAGCAGAGGACAAAGGTGGAGCTCTAAAATAATTGCTAAACTTTATTTTATGTATATATTTATTAGTCAGTGTTCTAATAATGTGAAGAAACACCATGAAGGTGTCATATAAAAGAAAGTATATAACTAGGGCTTGCTTACTGTTTTAAAGGCTTAGTCTGTTATCACCTTGGTGTGGAACATGGCAGCAGGCAGGCAGGCAGGCATAGGAGAACAATATCCAAGAGCTACATTATTTATGTGGAGAGAGAGAGAAAGAGAGAGAGAGAAAGAAAGAGAAAGAGAGAGAAAGAAAAATTGATTCTAGGCCTGTCCTAGGGGTTAGAAACCTGAGAGCTCACCCTTAGTGACATACTTCCTCCATCAAGGACACACCTCCTAATCCTTTTCAAATAGTTTCACTTCCTTGAGGCTATCTATGAGCTTATATAGGGGCCATTCTTATTCAAACCTATGGGTGTTTGGCCTGCAGGTATGTCTGTGTACCACTTGTATGTCTGGTATCTGTAGAGACCAGAAGAGGGAGTTAGATCCCCTGAAACTGTAGTTACAGATAATTATGAGCTATCATGTAGGTGCTAGGATTCAAAACAGGTTCTTTGTAAGAAAAACCAGTACTCTTAGCTTCTAATCCATCAATTCAGTCCTAGAGCAGTTATATGTATGTATGTATATATGTATGTATGTATGTATGTATGTATGTATGTATATATGTATATTTGTTTAAATAAAAGTTTTTAAAGTTAGGCAGGTATTTCTGAGGTTATATCTGGATTTACTGGTAGAAGCTGGCTGTGACCTGGAGGCATTCTATCTGTTCTGTTTGTATAAGGCACACAGCTTACAGAGATCCCTGCGGAATGCATACACAAACCCCCTTCATTCTCTCCAGTGAAGGAATGAAGGTGACAAGATAAGAGTCTAGCAACCAAAACAGATTTTAGTTGTGCCTAGTGAGTATTGCAGATTTTGGAGTTTCTGTCACACAATCAGAAGCATCTCTTTTTCAGTTTGTTTGTTTGTTTGTTTGCTTGTTTGTTTTAACCCAGACTCTCATGTATCCAAGATTGTCCTCAGACTTCCAGTATAGCCGTGGATGGCTTTGAGCTATCCTTCTACCTCCTAACTGCTGGGATTGTAAGCAAGCACCCACACCTTGCCCAGTGACTTTAGAACTCTCTATTCTAAACTTTCAATTTAAAATCCCTACAATATTCTATTAAACATTACCATGTACAGTACAAAACACAGCAAAACAGAAGGAATATTCTCTTTGATTTTATTTACAAAGTGGGTATTCTCATTTGGCCCAATATCAAATCAACCCACTCATTTAATTTAAATAAATGTCAATATTCTATGAAGTTTGATCACTGAAAACTTTCTTATCATAAGGTGAAGGTGTATGTTTTCTGAGAAGCTTTGTCTGCTGGATTAGGGATCCTTCAGCACTATGAATAGCCATGTGCCCAGAAGAATGAGTGGGATCATTTAAGCATCTGGTGGACTCAGAACAGCTCTCATGATAAGTTTCCCAAATATTTAATCACTACATTTCTGCAATAATGGATCCCATCCCAAGTAATAGATACAGAAATTGGAGAACTTTATATCTCCCTCATGTATTTCTGGACTAATAATGAATCAGCTTTTATCTACCAACCTTACCAAATATTATCTACCAACAGACTTTTATTCCAAATGCAACCAAATATTATCCATCTAGCCATCATAAAGCCAAAGGGTTCTGCCAAGCTAATGGTGCATATCTTTAATCACAGCACTTGGAAGGCAAAGGTAGGCAGAGCTCTGTAAGTTCAAATGAGTCTGGTCTACAGATCAAGTTCCAACCAACCAATGATACATACTAAGACTCAAAGAGAAAATAAATGAATGAAAGAATAAACAAATAAAATTTATATACATCAACCAAAGGTAGGCAGAGCTCTGTATGTTCAAATCAGTCTGGTCTACAGAGCAAGTTCCAACCAACCAATGATACATACTAAGACTCAAAAAGTAAATAAATGAATGAATGAATGAATGAATGAATAAACAAACAAACAAAATTTATATACATCAACAATAAGGAGAGACTTACGTTGAATCCTGTGTTCTATCTTACTAATGTAAGACCAATTCTGTGAGTTATGGCTAGAGTATAAAGGTAAGTGGGACAGCTATCAAAGGGGGATATATTTTATAAGAGAGGGACCTTTTATGAATGCTTTGTATACATGTCTGTGCATATTGAGTCCTAACCTAAGATACTTAGAGAAAACTGCATTTTGAAAAGTTACATAATCTGGTTGTGGTCATTGCTGAGAAAGTTAGCAGACTGTAACTTCTTAGTTATGAAAATTAGTATAAAATGTCATGAAATTGGAATATATTTATATAAAAGTTGTCTACAATTCAAGCAATCGCTCCTTCCAAACTTTGAAATAACATCTAATATACTAACTCCTAAGAATTAGGATGGGAAGTGTCTTCCATGCTCTGTTTTGTTACATGGTCCCCCACCATTCCACCATCACTACTGGACAGTTCCACTTACTTAGCTCAGCAGAAATTATAGGCAGAACCTTCTTTAGTTGCAGTTGATTTTGTGTTTAACTAGAACAAATGCAGAAGTGGTAACACAGAATGCACCTTTCAACTCCTTATCCCCTAAGTTCCTTTAAAAAGTGAAGAGAGACAGTAGTGGTGGTGCGTGCCATTGATGCCAGTGCTCAGAAGGCAGAGGCAGGAGGATAATGGACATTTGAAGCCAGCCTGGTCTACAGAGTGATTTTCAGGACAGTCAGGGCTACACAGAGATACTCAATCTCAAAAAACAAACAAGAAGAATAAAAGTTAAAAGAGCCACGATAATCCTCAGGAAAGGCATGAATTCATTTGTTACTATTCTACGTAACCTAGCCACAAGTGCTTCAGTGCCTTTTTGTGTACAAACTGGAATCTTGAAAACACCATTTTAACTTTTAGGTTTTCATTTTATTTTAATTCATATGTGCTTCTATATAGGTATATACATATGAATGTGAGTGTGCCTGTGGAAGTCAGAAGCCTCAGATCTCCCTGGGGTTGAAGTTATAGGTGGTTGTGAGCAGCCTCCAGTGGGTTTGGGGAAACAAATTTAAGTCAGCTGCAAAACCAGAGAGCACTCAAAACTTTCCAGTCATGTCTTGAGCCCCCATTTTAACTTTTTTTTTAATTTTCTGTGATTTGGTAAAAATTCTAAAAATACAAAAATCACATATGATACTTCATTTATGCCACCAAGAAAGGGTGAAAAACTTGGCCTGTGAGTTCTTAAACCACACTGTTACAAATAAAATTTAAGTCAGCAATTATCAAGTACTAGCAATGAGCTTTCCTTGACTCAAGATCCTCCCCTTTTGAGAGAGCTATAGTGTGAAGTTTATATTTTATTTCATTTCTATCACTCCATTCTTTAGGTTCTTTATGATGTTTTAAAAATCCATAATATAATTCTATGAGAGTTAACATAATAGACTGTAGCAGCTGTTATGGTCTATTGTGTAAATAAGTAATTACAGAATTTACAGACTATCATGTAAATATGTAATTATGGACTTTTTAAAATGTGCATTATTTACTCGATAGTCTATCGTTTACATATGTAATTATGGACTTTAAAACATGTATTATTTACTCAGTCTGTAACAGTTCCTTGGGACAGAGTCGTTCTGGCCTATTGGGTAAACATGTAATTACAGAAATTTTTTAAATATGTATTATTTATCGGATAGTGCTGCTACAGATTATCACATCCATATGTAATCACAGATTTTTAAAAAACGGGTATCATTATTTTGTATAATGCTTCCGCAAGTCAACTCAAGAGACTTTCAATTCATGGATCAGCTATCCAAAGCTATAGAGAGATTCCACTGTATAGAATTTGCAAACATCTGTGGGGTTTGGTACGTCCTAAGCATATTTTAACTTTCCTAAGAAAGTTAAAGAACTGGCCCTGAAAAGAAGAAATCATTTTGAAGGAAATAGTGTATTTTTAAAGCTCCTAGGTTTGGGAATCTATGTTCTAGTTTCAGAATTCACTGGATTGGCATATTTATACTAAAAACTCAAAAACCTCTTAAAGTTTTTTGATATCTCTTAAATGCATTTCACCTAGATTAATGTTGTTTCTGAGCACCATCCTATGCAGCAGTGTGATGGTAAATGAGTTGGATTTGGCTGGAGAGGGGACAGTACCTAAATCACCTGCCAATTACTGTGGTGCAAACATTCTCACAATGGCTGATTTAAAGCAAAGTGGGTTATTTCACTTACAATGCCACTTTACTGGTAAACTGTCAAAGAGGGTAGGAGCCCATCACAGCATACAATCACCTCGTATACTCCCATTCACTCATTTGTGGTAACTGAACCCTACCTGACATACACCATGAAAAGGTAAGAAACAAAGTCCTACCTCAAAATTTTAAAACTAAGTCTTTCAATTAAGAGTTAATCAAAAAGCCTAGAGTAACCTTTTATCTGAGTCTGACAAGTCCTGAACTTCCTCTAGATATACTGTGTATAACCATCCCATTATGAGTGGGGTTTGGGAAAGAAATGGTTTGCCACACTGGTTAACAAGCTAACCAGAATTATTAAGGTACACTTATCAAAAACAGTCTACAGAATGTTGCAGAGGAAGGCTCAAATGAATGATGGGGTTGGGAATGGTTTATCAAATGATGCTAGTTTTTGTGACAATAAGTGAGGTTAAAAGTTGAGTTTTAACTTTTATATATTTCAAGAAGTCATCTATAGGCCCAGAGTGGCCCATAAACAGATTCAATCACCACTTTGATTATATGTATTTTGTCATTTAAGTTATAAACTTAGACTGAAAAGTACTCTGTGAAAATGCTAAAAAAAGAAAGTGACCATCAGAGGGAACTATCAAAACTAAGGATATGGAAGTTTCATTTTTTTTTAATTAAAAAAAAGAAACAAAAGCCTTAAGCATGTACAGAAGATACTTGTGTGTTATCTGTTCATCAACAGGGTTCAAGCCTGTGACTGAGTATCTGTAGGTAGAGTACATGTGCTTATTATTTTTAAAACTCCTAAATTAAAATCTGTAGCATAACACACAAAGCACAATCAGTATGCACATGTATGATTAACTCTACCACATGACATTCTAAACGTAGATTGTCACATCAAACAGCTATCAGGTAAGCTGGGCTGTTCTTCAATGGAAAACATTTACCCTGAGGTAAATATCACTTATCACATTTAGGGTATGTGAGGCCATGTGTTCAATCTCCTGTACCAAAAATAAAACCAAACCCAAACAAGATAATAAACATTCGGGTTATTCCCACCTAAAGTCAACAAGATATTATTATCACTTGTCTAAAGATGCTACTAAGGTTTTTTTATTTTATTCCATCACTAAATGTTTGATAAAGAAGGAAAGCCCTGTATAATACTGGCTTTTAGGTTTTAATTGTGTAAAGCCATTATTCAGACCTGACACCAGGGTTGCATACCTTCAGGGAGAGATTGTGTTCTCCAATGTTTAAATCCCCACATAGAACAACACAAAATATCCATTGCATTGGGGTACCACATGACCCACTCCACACTAGCCCACGCCAGGAAGAGGGCAGGTGCTGCCTGCCAGAAGCTTCAATTTAATGCTCTGCTATAAAAGCAATAGGAGTCTCCTGCTCATCTGAAACATAGAACCTGTAATAAAAACAGGGAACAATTCAAATCTGGCACATTACCATCACTGCTGGCTTATGTACCAGGATTGATTTTGTTTTGTTTTATTTTGTTTTGTTTTTTGTTTAGTTTGTTTCTCTGTCTGTTTGTTTACTATGCAAGAATCACAGACTTCATGCAGTTCTGAAACAACTCAGCTCTTCTTAGGTGAACAGTGGGATTGTGGGTAGTGGTGGATTACTACGTAGGGCATTCAATTTCCTTTCTTTTTTGAGGAAATGGATGTAATATATGCCCCCGTTGTTATTTTGGGAACTCACCTCTTCTGAGTTTATTAAATGACTTAAGTACATAATTTCACATAAGTAAGACATTAACAGTTTACAGCCTGGGGAGCAGAAAAGAGAAAGAAAAGCCAGAACATATAAACACTCATTTCATCCAGGTGCATCTCACTTTAAACAATAAATGCAGCCCCGGAGTAGAGTGAAAATAAAATGCCTGTAAATTTAACATTTTAAATTAACCAAGGATATGGTTACTTAGGAGAAGTTCATGCTTTGGCAATGTGGATCAACCAATTTGCAATTTATCAGTTTATGAAATGTGAGCTTTCAGATATATATATATAAAAGCAATGTATATATGCTTCTACGTTTATATGTTCTTGCATGTAGATATATTAAAAAGTATTCTAATAATAATATAGTTAAGATCCAAATACACTAAAGACATTAGGCTTATCTTGGTGCCCATGTTTTGGGGGGGAGGGGAAGCTTAGAGGAACACAGGAAACCTTAGCTTGAATATGAGTGTGTTAGTGAGAGTGGGTGCTGTTCGGGAGCCCTATGTGTCCACTTGGCTGCAAAAATTAATGTGGAGCTATTTTCAAGGCAGGATTATGGGTTCTGGACCCTCCAGGGATGGAATTTGCCCATGCATTAAATCCACATTCCCTGAGAGCTGAGAGAAATGACTGCAGTGTGCTCTGCCAATGGCTTCTCCAGCATGGCGTTGTCTTCCTTCCTCCCATGGCACCTGTGTTGAGGTGTGTATTGCATTTTACAGATGAAAATTTAAAGAAAGTGTGGGCTTTTTACTGTGCTTAGAACTTCTGAAGGTAGGGAGACTTAATACTTTGTAGGGAGATGCTGGCGGTCTAGAAAAGAGCATCCTCACTGGATGAGTTAGTGTAGTTTTGAAACTATGCTGTGTTTGGGAAAACCTTTAATGCTATAAAGTACCAAAAAGAAAGACTGGAATTTTTCTATAGCATTTTAAATTAGGCTGTAGCTATTTTCAACAAGCTCTTTTTTTTTTAAGTTATTTATTATTCTAACTAATTTGAATTCACAAGTAAGATATACTCCAGACAGAATAAAGGCCTTCTATGCACAGAAATGTTTGGGGGTTGTAATACAACTGAGTGTATGCCCACCTCCTTTTGATAAAAGCAGTCTATTTGAAGATGGTAAGTAAATGATTAATATTGATAAGTAACAAAAAGTTCAGAGTGGGGTGGATGGAAGCAAGCAGGAATCAGAAGATAACTCACACTTGAGAACATTTCAGCCTGCACCCAATCCAGCTTTGGGCACTCTCAGTACATGTCCATGTGCCAGCAGCATCAATAACAGGATGTTCTTGGCAGTGAGCTTCCAGCAGAACTCTGGTTGAAGCTCAGGGCCACCCAGAGATACCCAGATACTTAAGTCCTTCCTTCTCCCCTTCTCACACCATTGCTCAGGCAGAAAGGTCCAAGCCAACACCTTGGAGAGGATGATCCTACTCAGCATGAGTGACTCAGTGTCTTTAACCCCTGCATTCTGTCCATGTCTAGAGCCAGCAGGCCAGAGACAGCTTGCATTGGCTTTGGCACCATAGAATTCTATGGATGGAAGAGGAGCTCTGCATTCAGTCAAACTTCTTTACCTTTAATCTGGAGAAGATAAAAGCCCAGAAAACTGACATGATTCTGTAGAGAACTGACTCAAAGTCTAATCTTGGGTTAGTCCTCACTCCTGCAAAAGAAGAGAGCATCCTCAAAGCTGTGTGAGGTTCTAGACTAGGTACTGGGCATAGGCTTAAAGGACATGGTCCTATAAGCTCTCTTAAGATGTATCTGATTCATCAGCTCGATTCAGAGCATGAAACCATTCATGAAATGGTCAATTTACCAAATAATAAATGGGAAATACATTGAATTTGTTAAATGTACCAAGAATTCAGTTTTTTAAAAATATCTATAACCTCTATGAAATTCAATTCCATGATAATTACAAGTTTCAACGCTTAATGAATTAATTTTTGAGACATGGTCTTATATATCCCAAGATTACTTCAAACTTGCTAATGGGTCAGTGATAAACTTGAACTTCTAATCCTTCTGCCTCTGGTTCTCACAGCTGGGATTAAGTGCTGCACCAGCACAGCCCATTTCTGTGACTGTGGGGATGGAGAACAGGGTTTGTGAATGCCAGCCAAGCACCTGGAAACCTGAACCGTAGTCCCAGCTGCCACGAGTTATGTTTGTTTTTACCTGACTGATTTTCTCTTTGTCTGCACAGCAACGACTCTTCGGGACTTAGTTCACTTTGATTGTAATTAATGTACAACAAATTGCCACTCCTAGGAACAAAGCCTGGTATGCTCTTGGAAGGGGTACTCCAACTACTCTACGACCACTAATAATTTTATTACTTTTTTAACATCACAAACAAGTGGCAAGTTGAAAGAAGCCAGAGAGAGAGAAGCCACAAGCATTCTGCATCTTTTAATGGATCTGTTTTCTAGTGGATTACGTTGCATGGGACAGTTCAATGCCCCTTTACAACATACTGAAACTTTAGTTAACTCTCTCCTGTTCTTTCAAGCTCAGTGCTCCCCATCCTTCCTAATGATGTGCCCTATTAATACAGTTACCCATCTTGTGTGTGAACCCAACTCTACAATTATTTTTGTTGTTACTTCATAACTGTAATTTTGTTCCTGTTATGAATTGTAACATAAATATCTATGTTTTCTGATGGTCTTAGGTAACACCCATGAAAGGTCATTTGACTGCCCGGCAAAGGGTTAAGTGTTGTTTTATTCTGCAACAGACTTGTCAGCCCAAAACACGTAGCTAACATGTGTGTGTGTGTGTGTGTGTGTGTGTGTGTGTGTGTGTGTGTGTGTTTGACATTTCAGTTGGTTTCCACATGCAGGAATAGGCTGCAGGATATCCGTTTGGTTCATCCAGTTAGCACAGAGAGCAACAGGCAAAACTAAAAAGTACTTGGATTACAGGAACTTACCCTCTCTTTATGAATTAAGAAGTCTTCATTTTTATGGCAAGCCCAACACTACAGATCACAATAGATTACTTAAAACTCCTGAAAGCCAAAGAACTATTGTCTGAGAAAAGACATAACGCAGGGAACCGAGGCAGAGCCCAGCAGATGGTTAAAGGGCCATAGGCCAAGTGAAGAGTAGAAAGGGCAAACACTTGGAAGTGCCCGCAAATGGCCTACTATTAATGTGTGGTATGCAGGGGAAGCACAATACACAGATATATGGTGAGGTGGCAAGTTGGCTGTTCCAGGAGTTAATCGATACAAATTGATTGGGAATCAATTTGTGAAGAACATGAAGGTGAGGGTCTGGACTTCCATGGCTGCTTCTTGTGCACCGGACTGCTTTTGCTTACTAACTGATGAAACATGAAAACTGTCTACTACTAGCAAAACAAACAGCTTATAGTCAGTCTCAAAGTCTTCCCAATCAACCACCTCAGTGCTGCCGGTGAAACTGTGGGACTAGGTCCAGCAGGGTGGTCCACTGGGTAAATGCACTTGCTTGCCAAGTCTAATAATCTCAGTTGATCCCAAGGAGCCACATGGAAGAAGGAGTCTATTCCTACAAGTTGTCCTCAGCACACCAGGACACACACACACAACCACTACCACCATCTACCACCACATAAGTAAACAAATAAGAAGAGTTCTTTAAAAATATAGAACAATAGAATGATTTTTCAAACATTGAAAACTATGGTCTGAAAGTTTTAGGCCATTGAAGACGTTCCCTTCAAGTGGGATGAGATACATATTCTCAAGGAAATATCACAGTTAAGTTTAATGCAAATCCTGTACTGCAATGTCTTGGTAAAAAGAGTGGTTTTGACTTGCTGGGCAAGATGGCACTTTTTCATGATACCAAGAACCCTAGTTTGAACAAGACTCAAACATTTATATTCATATCATGTGGATGTGTCTAGCCACACTTAATTTGAACATGTCATTTGATTCCCTGTACAGAATATCGAAAGCTCTGAGGCAGATCCAGAGAGTCTTTCTTCCTGAAACACAAGCACTCACACAATGGTCTTATTAACTATAGCTATCACATAGACACCAAGCTGAAGACAGAACCTAACATTCCGTCCCACCCAGTGTATGTCACATACGCCTATTATAGGACATGTGTTTCACAATTTAGAAGGAAAGAGCTACACACATCCCATACCTGCACATCCAAGCAATCAAAACAACTGTAAGGGTGCTTAAGTACAACATCAAATTTTAAAAACTTAAATAATATATAAAGAAAATTCTTCAGATGTTGTTTGACTACTCCAATTTTACACAATCATTAAAGTCCAAAACCACTTCTAGGTTATCTAGAGCCACATACAGAATTGGGAGGATATTCCCAAGGTGGAAGAAAAGGGTAATTATTTGGATATAAATTTATGTTTACATAGCCTGCCCACAGTAATCTAATGTGAATCAAATGTATAATCATTAATTTTCCAGTAGCTACAATCAAAGAGCTAAGAGTGAATCTACTTTTAATATACCATTTAACTCCCAATGTAGCCAAAGTAATATTTCACTAAGTAATTAACATAAAAATTTCACTTTTGATATGTCTTTGAAACCTGATGTCCTCTTCCACTGATCACAATTCTGTTTGACAATCCACATTTCAAGAGCTCTTGGCAGCCATATGTGGCTAAGAGTCATCATCTTGGACTCATCATCTTGGACTCATCATCTCACTTTAGGGATGTTCCTTTGAAGGATAACAGGATTGGCTGCCTCTCTCTGGACTGAAACATGGGACTGCTTGTTACTGTGGGTCTCAGCATTAGACTGTGGCCAGATGTGTGAGGAGAATGAGTAGGATCAAAGAGCAACATGATGGGACCATCATGTTCTGGGCTGTAATGCATATGGATTATACCAATAATTAATACTTCAAAGTACTGTCTGGACTCTCCTCGTGTGTGAAAAATAGCTTCTTTTACAACTGAAGGTTCAAGTCTCTTCTTAGGATAAGATCAACCTCCTACTGTCTCACGTAGTACCACACTTAAGTGTAGTCTCCATCCTACCTTGAGACACAATGTGAGGCGAGCTTAAGCTGCTATCTCTTAACTGGATCTCTGGCTCAAGCACTCCTCTCACTCCTCAGTACAGTCTGTGGTCTACTTTGCTTTTATTTGGTTCCACCATCCAAAGACCATGCCAAAGTCTGAACTCAATGATCTCGCTCCACGTTCCCACAGCAAGCACCATATGCCACAGTGTTCTTTCTGGTTGTGACTTTTACCCAACAGTATTCCCACAAGACTGAATTGTCCCTTTTCCTTAACCAGATAGTGAGATCTTGAAAGTGTTTCTGTTCTCTTTCAGTCACAGCAGGTAGTATCAAATAAGTACTCAATTAAGTTTTCCCATGGTACAATGTCAAACACATTCAGAATGTATAATCAAGTCCATGTACTTAAAGAATACTTAAAGATATGTTTAGGACATCATCCAAATACAACAATTACGTATCTTGTTCTAGGCCACTGTGCTAAATGCAGAGATTCAGGAAATGCTCTCAAACATAGCAGTTAAAGCAAGGGTAAAGATTTCCTCACAGGAATCTGACTGCAACTCATCTGTGGAAGTTGTTTAAGCAGTCTCTGATCCAGAAGGTCAGGAGTGCAGCCCAAGACTCGGCATGTTTAATAAACTCTCAAGTGGCACTACTGGTCCAAGGACCACACTTTAAATAGGAAAGACTATGGTCCAGTAGTCAGAAGACCTGAAATTCAGTTGTAACTCGTGTTGTCTGGATGGGACTCATTTCTCTTAATACTGTCGGATCTGCTTGCTCAGCTCTTAAATTGCTTGCAAGAGGAGAGTAGATGATTCCTGTATGATCTATAAGCTCCAACTTCTACCATGTTCATATTCTGTCAGCCTAGAGAGGGCAGTAGGGATCACAGCAGTGCCTGCTCACTATAGTCATCTGGCATTACTTACAGCACAGCACAGCCAATTATTTTGAAATGTTTGCAGGTGAGGTTCAGACGTCCTTCTAAACTTCCAGAGCTGAGAACTGTATACTGCTAACATCATGTGTGGATGATTAATTCAACTGACTAATGTCAGTGAGCTCATAAATAAGTAAATGATGTTACCTCCAGAAAAATATATTCTTATCTGGAAACAATACATCAACAAATTGTTGTTGGCTCTAACAAATAGGTCAACACTACTCTGAAGTACTACTTCCAGCACACACACACACACATCACATCCTACCATACATCACATACACACACACAAACACACACACACCACACATACACAAACCATACCACACCATGTACCACACACCACACAGACACATACATACCAAACCACACCACAGACCACATACACATACTATACCACACTGTAAACCACACAAGACACACACACCACACTACAATACAGGCCACACACACACCATTCCACGCCATACAACACACACACACACACACACACACACCACTACAACATAGACCATATACACATTATTCCACACCATACAACATAGACCACACACACACACACACACACACACACACACCAACATAAAAGGTGCTGTACTGCATACCTATGCCTTGGAGAAAAGCTATGACAGCATAAGAACAGGTCACCACCCTGCTGCTTTTCCAAGTTTCGAAGGCCACCTTACCATCTTGACTCCTGGATCCAAATAAAAATGTAGATTTGTTTCAGATGGAGAAGACCAAAGCCAGCCATCAGGAAGCCACTGGGTATTTTGGAATTCCAAAGTGAGTTCTATTCTAGGGTCTTTGAAAATTACTTTTGGAAATTGAAGATGTTTAAATAAAAAATTCCAAATACTTTAAAATTGTACCTCATTGGTTTTGAAAAGGCAGAAGTCTTTCAGTTCTCACTACCTCTCTGAAAAGAACTGGGGAAACTTCCAGCCTTCTATCCAGGCAGATTTGAGTTTAAGCATGCTGGTTTTCTATGTCCATCCCTTTATTGAAGGAGTGAAAGGAAGATGCCCTGGAGTAGAACGTCCCCCTAAAATACAAATTCATTTTCCCTTACAGTGTTCGCTTTGGTCACAGTTCTCTAAAACAGATTGCTTTGTTTTCCAAATACAGCCACACAAAACTATAGGATCTTCAAGGAAAACATTCAAGATTTGAGGCAAAGGACAAAAATGACATTGTGTTCCCTTCAAAGATGTCAAAACCTGTCTGAGATGGTTAAGCTTATTTTCTATGAAATTATGAACAAACAGTACTACAAGCTAGAAGAGTTAGAAAGAGTTGAGAGGAGAAAGATGCCTCACTTCCAGCTGGGACAGACAAATGGAAACCTAAATAAAGGCAGGAAAGAGTTCATCCACACCTTCAAGGATGCCAGAGACTGGATCATTAGCCCTGAAAAGGAGACTCTATGATCAAGAGCAAGAACACAGAAAGTCACCAGATGAAAGAGTAATGAGGGCGAGCCTGATGCCAGCCAGGTGAAGAGTCCCTGGCATCCAGACTCAGATCCAATGGCGAAGGCTGGGGAATAAAGCAAAGGCAGCAGGCAAATGGCACAGCTTCTGCTCTGCGGGCTGGAGTGAAGTGCACACACATCAGACTGCAGAAACTAAGAGCTAACAAAAATCAGTCTGTGGGGCCAGAATGGAAGTCCCTGAGGGCTCAGCTGACGACTTTCTTTTACAGTTAATGGGGAATCAATGGAAGGCTTTTGATTGTCTGTTTTCTATGACACTTAAGTCTGTGTTAAAGAAAACATATTTTGAGGCCAAATAGAGCACAAAAGACAGTGAGGGAGAGATCACTGGACTGAAGCAGAAATGTACCTGAACCACAGAGCTAGAAAAACCTAGAAAAATGCTGGAACCTTATGTGCAAGGGGAACAGAGTGATAAATTGAGTCTTGGAGATGATGAAGTCAATTCACCTACCCCCAGCCCCGACAGGAACTCTGGTTCATTCCTTCAAGTGAAAGCCACTTACTATGAACATGATGGCGGTTGCTTAAGGTCTTCAGCCTGCCTTTTGGAACAGTTGGCCCATGTGCAGGGCCAGTGACATGAAGAATATTAAGCACAAATGTCACGCTCTGCTCTTCACACTTTTGTTAAGCTCTCAGTACCCTGCCCTCCCTCTGTTTCCCCAATAGGATGAAGCTTGGTGTTCCATTTGCTAATACAACTTCTCTCTAAGTTCCTCATTTGGCAGTAATGTCTGGGTTACAGTGAAACTTTGAGCCCTGGAATTTTTGTTTCACTCTCTGCTTCTGCAGATACCCAAAACAGAATCATTAGGACACAAACAAAATTAGCTAGAATAATGATTCCAAAAGGTGTCCATATCCTTATAATTCATCAACAGGAAGCCTTATATACCAAACTTACAATATGCTAATGGCACTTTGGAACTCTAACTAAGGTTAATGACTATGAAACTGAGAGACAACCCTCACCTATCCAAGTGTGCTCAATCAAATATTGTAAATATTTAATTACAGTGAGTCCTTTCCGGCTGAACTTAAGGAGGCAGGACATGGAGGAGTGGTTCAGAAAGATGCAATATTGCTACATTGGTGGCTCTGAAGGTGGAGGACAGGTAGCAGGATCCACAAAGTGTGGATGATCTCTGGAAAGCTGAGTCCTACAGTCCTCAGGAACAACTGCCAACCCAGTGATACTTTGGTTTAAGTACAATGAAACAGATGTTAAAAGTCTTAATCTACAAAACTGAATAAATGTGCTTTGTCTTATGTCACAACATTTGCAGTAACTTTCTATAAAGTGATAGAAATATATACATTACTCTTAAATTATGAATAATTAAAATTTCTAGTAATCGTAAAAACTGAAAAGATTAATTTTTTTCCAATATTCATTTGTATGTCCAAGACACTGAGTTTCCTGTACTCTTGACTGTGTGATAGTCTTAGGGTCAAGAAGGCTCTTTTATATAAGCTACATTTTCAACAAACTATGATGGTAAAGAAGCTTAATATTTGCTGCTTTTGCTTTGTAAGCCAATGAGTTACTATAATTTAATCAATTACATTAAATTTTACATAATGCCCACAAGAACTCATTAAAGAAATGTGCTGGTATAAAGAACGGCCAAGCCAATAGATAGTAGAACGTCACTGTCCATACTCAGAATGATTTCCAGTGCTCCGTTTTCCCCACAGCTATATTTAGACACTTTTATTTAGAAAGGGAGACTCCATGACAAACAGATTGTAGAACTATAGTCCTAGTTAAAACTTCATGAAATCTTGACAACACAGTAAGGGCTTCATATAGTAACTTTGATATGCTAATTCTACATTCTATGCTAGGAATAAATAAGAAATCCTGAATCCATTGTTTCGTTTGGGCATAAAGTTGCTCTCAGATTGTATGCATTTAGAATGTTGTGTTATAAATGCTTATATAGTACAATCCTACAGTTTCGTTGGGTTGCTGTATTAACAGCTTCTGCCTTTTTCTATCTACCCACTCTTTGCACCATGCTGGCTTCACCTCTGTCTATGAATCATGAACAGCAGAGACATTATTTCCTTGAGAGAGCTGGGTTCTCCCAAGGTTGAGTTTGTTGCCTCTATTAGCATTCAGGAGTAAGAACAAAGCCCTCAGGATGCAGTTCCCTGTCACCTTCCAAATGTGCCATCTTTCTGATTCACCTTCTTCTTGGTTCTAAGCTTGTGCCCTAGTAGTAATAGAACACAAGCCCAAGAAAAGCTGGGGCCTTAGTTTCCCAGCTCAGTTATTAACCCCTGAGCTGGACTGTATCCCCTCCACCAGAGGCTGTGCTAACTCACTGGTGCTGCGTGTTCATCTCTGAGGAGCAAGTGAGAGGTGGTGATGATTGTAGGTGCTGTTCCTCTGAGCCCTGTCTTGTTCTCAGGCCACAGTCTTTTCACTGCTGCATTTAGTGAGTTGGGCAGGACTGAAGACTGAGAGGTAACTGCTTTTACAGGTAGGTCCATGTTATTTTTCACAGCCTTCCTTCAAGCTTACCACAAAACCGGGGCTTAGTTAAAAACTGTATTTTTAATTAGGCTAAATTCATATTTTCAATTGTCTGCAGATTGCCAAATGCCTTGCTTTTGTTTCTCCTTTCCTAACAAAATATATATACTTAATATGCTGTCACCAACAAAGTTTCAGCAGCTCCTTTATATTTACATGCCACAGGTCTGAGAATGCTTTATTGACTACTGATCCAGTTCAGCCATTGAGACAACAGAGAAGAAGAGTAAGCATTGTTCTTGACTCTTGTGGGTGGCAAGCAGATATTTCAATGAGGCGTCTGCTTAGAATATATCCTCTAACTTTGCAAAGATGACACCAGATTCCCAAAGAAAAATAAGTCCCCCAAATATCAAGATAATTTGTGGAAGGGCTGTACTTCCACACATACATATTTTGGCAGGGTTTAGGAAAATGAAATAAATGTAAAGTAAGCACTAAGAACGTTGAACTTCAAGTCAGCTTGAGTTCTAACACTTCGTAATAAAAAAAATAATAATCTGTTTACTAGAGAGCTTTGTGAACTGGGCAGACCCTGTCATGTGGTCATGTTTCCCTGACGGCTAAAGAAGATTCGAGAGAATTACCTGTTGGTGAAGACTTTTAATATTAACAAATGTGGCTGCTTTTCAAAGCAGGTGTTCCCACAGATCTTATTTGCTATGGAGTTTTTAGTGTAGCTAATGCTATTTTTATTCTGTTTTAACTAAGACTGTGTTTTCTCTAAAACTTGGTTCTGTGACTGAGGTTTGTTTCCAGCTATAATATCTTTCGATTACATCCTCCTTAGGGATTCTTGTTTAAAATGATCTACTACAGGGTTCTGTAAATCCTCTTCTTCCTTGCTCTGCTTCATTCTTGCTTGCACCCTTAACCCTTTAGCCAGTTCATGGGCTGTGTTTGGAAAACATAGCAGCCTTTTATGATCTGGAGCACCATCCATGATCTGAAGCACCATCCATGACCTGGAGCACCATCCATGACCTGGAGCACTGCCCATGATCTGGAGCACCATCCATGATATGGAGCACCATCCATGATCTAGAACACCATTCCTTGGCTTTTGATCATACTACTTAGTCTTGGTTTTAGAGATATAAAAGCCTACTAATTCTCTTCAAGATAGAGAAATTTGCAAATTGTATCCACTCATTCATGTGATGGGTAAAGAGGTATATAAACAGCTTCAGAAGGAACTCAGCTTTCTAGTCCCCCAAAGGAGGGCTAGGAATTTCAAGCTAAGTAGTGAGCTAGTGTCTCATAGAGCTTTTTTATGGAAGCCTAACAATTCTTTGCTTTGAGTATATCTTTTTTTGCATTAATACCTGCCAGCCAACCGAATCAGTTCCAGTGAAGTTCCATCTGAAACACTGTACATACCTCTCAATTAATTGTGTGACTGAGTGGATAAACTTTAACTTTCTCTAGTGATTTCTCCAGCCATTACTAATATATTAATTGCCAACTGGTGAGATTACAGAATGATTACTGATGATTCCCAAATCACCAGGATTACAATGACCTTGGAATGTGATACAAACTTCAAGAAAGGCAGGAAAAAAAAATATATATACTCTGTAGATTTAATAGTGTAGTCTACAGACTGATTCTAAGATATGCCGATCACAAAAAAATATTCCTCACAAAGCATCTTGAGGCAAAGCCTAGGTTTTCACTGTTCCTAGCTGGCAGCCCCACAAGCCTTCAGTGGAGGTCAGAATGTCATGATTTACTGTGACTATAACCGAAAGGCACACAGAGAGATAAGAGGGTGGAGGTGCTGGTGATGAGCAAGAAGCCCTTAACATGTGTGTGTCGTGTGTATTTCCTCTTTATGATGTCGCCTCTTATTGTGTATCCTTTTGCATGTTGTAAATTCCTTAGCCAGACAGTCTTGCAACCTCAACTCATAAATGTATTGAATATCTTTTTTTTTTCAATAGAAGGATCTAGCTACCCTTTTGGTTAAAAAAAAAAAACAAAAAACTAAAACCATAATGAATATTGATTAACCTTGAGAGCAAAAACATAAACGTAAAAACAATTCCTAAGTCCAAGATCCAGTTTAGCAATGTGCTAATAGCCCATAATGAAGATAGAGTCATAAGTTAATCAACCCATTAAGTTGAGATCAGAAGTGTCAACACAAGTAGTCTACTAATTTACTGACCCTTCATGGGTCAGCCAGATCTATAATCCCTAGGCGGATCTTTTTGCCTCCACTAACATCACTTTAGAAGCCAAAGCACTCCTTCCCAGGTTGATGATCTCTGACACGGCATGAGCAGGAAGTCAACATAAAATCCATTTGTGAGAAGGAGTTCAGGGCTACTGAGTAATGGAATCTCGAGCTAACTAGTGTGGGAAGTATCTGGTTGTAGCTCCGTAGGAAGCACCAGCTTTGTTTTTCTTGTGTCCACACAACTGTGGAAAAAATAAACATGAACAGTCTTCACTGAACTGCCATGCCCAGCATGTCCTGGGTTGAGTTAAATAAGGTTTGTCACCGGTCAGCTCCTGTCCCATTGAGAAAGTAAATCTTAGTTTTGGAAATTTCCATTGCCACCCTCCAGTCAGCCCCCCCCCCCCGCTCCCCCCCCCAAAAAAAGGAGCTGAGAAGCAACACAGTAAAGAGAAGGACTAAACCTGTCAATGAACCATTGGGAAGTAAATCTTGCTTTATCAAAGAAGAACTGACTTGGGCTGAAGCATGCATGGTTGCTTTATTCAACCTTTATATGGTTTTTGCAAGTTAACCTATTAAACGTGTATCAATTAGAATTTTTTGCCACTTTCAAGAGAAAAGAGGGGGAAAAATAGACTGTGTCTTATTCCAGATGGGCTAGCAAGAAGTGTAATAAAAATTACGATTAGACACTTTATGGCTTGGAGTATAGCTCAGTGGTGGAGGAGCACTTGAGTAGTATGCACAAGGCCCTGAGTTCAATCCCCAGCAAAAATAAATGATTAATTCCATTGGATCTTATTTGTAAAAAGACAAAACAAAACACTATATGCAATTGCAATAACAATACAAGACTATTTTAATGTCATCAGCGTTTTCTTTCTGGATGATAAAGCAATTCACTGCGTCATAATCTGCAGAATAACCTGTCAGCAGTGAGATGTCAGACTCAAAAGACACATAGAAGCAAACAGATGCCCTTCTCTGCCCAGCAGACACCATCTGCTGCCATTTCTCCCCCAAACAGGACAGAGATAGGCACAGGACTAACTAAGGTCCCGAAAAGGCTGAACAAGTAAAAGGAAAAAGGCAAACAACTGGACGCACTAAACATTAAATGGGGTCTGTGGACAGGAAAATTGAGAGCTTGACGGACCCAAGGATTGCTTTTTATCTCTAAACAGGGGATATGTCAGCTATACAGCTTGAAGGATTCCTTAAAGAAAACCATCTTTTTTGAGAACAGAGAGCCTCTCCGTTGTTGGTGACAGGTCCTTGTATGTTCCCCTACCTGTCGCCTTTGTTTTCCTATCTTCTAAAAGGGCTGCACCAACCTCCTCACAAAGACACTACTAGCCTAAGAGCCTGGGCAGGAGCAAGAGTTATGTCCCTTGGTTGGAAAAGTGAGCCCTGGGGCCACAGAGGCGAGAGTGCAGGTCCTTCCTTGGTTGGCCAGTGGGCGGTGACTGCTTGCACCCACTCAGGCCCGAGGCCAGTTTGGGGGACGCGAAGGAACTAGGGGAAGCGAGGGGGCCAGATTAGAGACGGGAGGAGGGGATCAGGCCAGAAGGAGGCCGCAGTGGGGGCGGCGAGCCGAGGGGTGCAGGCACCCTGTGCGTACAGCGGCGCTCAGCAGGCTCGGGGCCACAGCTCGGGGCGGTGGGGACGGCGGGGACAGCGGGGACGGCGGAGCGGCGGGGGCAGGCGAGCCCCTGCGGAGGCGGAGGGCCCAGGGCGCCCGCGGTCGCAGGGCCTCTCGGCGGCGGCGCCAGCTGCGCGGGGCGGAGGCGGGGGCGGCGCGGGGGCGCGGGCGGCGGGAGCGAGCGCGGAGGCCGCGTGGCGCCGCGTCACTTACCGGCCAGGGCGCGGGGCGGTCGCCGAGTCTTCGGGGCGCGCAGCCCGGTGTGCTCGCTCCGCCATGATTGCTTTGTTTCGCTAATTGAACCCGCGCTCGTCCCGCGCTCGCGCTCCCCGCTGCCCGGTCCCCGCGCTCGCTCGCGCCGATTTGTCTGTCTTTCCCCTCGGTGTGTTCGGTTCTGCTGCGGCTAGCTGTGGAAGGCGAAGTTGCGGGTGCACGGTGCGGGGAATGCGGTGGTGGGTTTGTAAAGACAGGTGAGGCGATCCCCAAATCTCGCCTGAGGTGTACTTGCTGGGGGTTGGGGGTGGGTACGTCTCACCCTCCCCTACGCAGGAAAGTAGCCTTCGTGGAAAGTGCCAGAACATGCACCTCTGCTCACCCCTTTCTTCCCGCCAAATTCTCAGCCACCCAAGTTCTCTGGCATATGTGGACGGACTCCACAGAAACAATAGGTTCTACGTTTACTTTGAAAACCTCAAATATAAGTCCTGTCCGGCTGTGGAAGGGCTGCTGAACCAAGGGGCATATGGTCACTCCAGGTGACCTTCTGGAGCTACTTCAACTCCACCAAAAAAAAAAAAAAAAAATCAAACTAGACCCTGGGAAGTCCCACAGGAGCTTGAGGGCTCAGCTTGCCATTTCTGAAAGTACTAGTGCCTGAGACACTATTGTCCAAGTATAGAGTGAGCTTAAAACTTTAGGGACATATGTTAGTATGGGATTATGGCCTCATTGGAAAGGCTAGTTTTCCATTCTTACTTCTATCCATACTACAATGTTGCGACCCAAACCTTTCAGTGTTCGATTTCTTCATTAAGGACAATTGAAAATTACCCATATCTTGCTGTAAAACCCACCTTTTGTTATTCTTGTATTAGTCTCATTACAAGAAGTTACTGCTCTTTTTTTTTCTATAGTGGACTCAGAAATAGAGTAATATCGCCCATAAGTTTGGATCAGACATTTACAGATAGCATACAGATTATATGGGGACAAGAGCCGTATCCAATCAAGACAAACAAATAATGTTTATTTGGTTAGTTGCTTTCCATGTCCTAACCCTATGATCAGTTAATAGGCAGGTAAGCATTTGGACTAGAAGTATATGAAATCATATTGTCAAGAAAGGAGAAAGACCCCAAGTACACATTACTTTAATCCATTCTTTCAGAAAGATTCATCCGAAGTTGGAATAATTTTCCCCTATATGTGATGGTTGTTATCCATCTCACCACAGTTTTCCATGTTTCCACAAATTCTACCTTAAATCTAACTTTATGAAACATATGCTCCCTTACCCTCACCCAAGGAAGTTTCTCCTCTTGGCATCTGTACTGGCTAGTTTTGTGTGTCAACTTGATACAAGCTAGAGTTATCACAGAGAAAGGAGGAAGTTTCAGTTGGGGAAATGCCTCCATGAGATCCAGCTGTGAGGCATTTTCTCAACTAGTGATCAAGGGAGAAAGGCCCATTATGGATGGTGCCATCTCTGGGCTGGTAGTCTTGGTTCTATAAGAGAGCAGACTGACCAAGACAGGGGAAGCAAGCTAGTAAAGAACATCCCTCCATGGCCTCTGCATCAGCTCCTGATTCCTGACTTGCTTGAGTTCCAGTCATGCATCCTTTGGTGATCAATAGCAATGTGGAAAGTGTAAGCTGAATAAACCCTTTCCTCCCCAACTTGTTTCTTGGTCATAATGTTTGTGCAGGAATAGAAACCCTGACTAAGACAGTGTCATATGCAAAATGCTTGAACCTCAGAATTCTTAATGTTAGTAATGCATTATACACATGGAAGAATTTCTATTTCACAAAGGTTGATCTTAAGGCATGATTTTAGAAATTAGATGAAAATATTTTATTGATTTATCCAGTGACTGACAGTGTGTGGAGAATTACTGGTTCATCATGCTAGAAACTTTACCTAATACAGCATTTTTTAAATTAATACATTTATTTTAAATATTTTCTTTATTTGCATTTCAAATTTATCCCCTTTCCTAGTTGTCCTCCCATGCCCCTGCTCCCCAACTCATCCCTACACTGGTATTCCCCTACACTGAGGCATAAAGCCTTCACAGGACCAATGACCTCTCCTCCCATTGATGACCAACTAGGCCATCCTATGCTACATATATAGCTAGAGCCACAAGCTCCACCATGTGTTTTCTTTGATTGGTGGTATAGTTCAAAGGAGCTCTGGGGATACTAGTTAGTTCATTCTGATGTTCCTCCTATAGGGCTTCAGACCACTTCAGCTCCCTGAGTACTTTCTCTGGTTCCTTCATTGGGGACCTTGTGTTCCATCCAATGAATGACTGTGAGCATCCACTTCTGTATTTGCCAGGCACTGGCAGAGCCTCAAAGGAGACAGCTATAACAGGCTCCTGTCAGCAGGCTCTTGTTGGCATCTGCCTAATGTCTGGGTTTGGTGATAGTTTATGGAATGTATCCCCAGGTGGGGCAGTCTCTGGATGGTCCTTCCTTCGGGTGCTGCACCGAACTTTGTCTCTGTAAATCCTTCCATGGGTATTTTGTTAACCATTCTAAGAAGGGATGAAGTACCCATGCTTTGGTCTTCCTTCTTTATTTTCTTATGTTTTGCAAATTGAAACTTGGGTATTATAAGTTTCTGGGCTAATATCTATTGATCAGTGAGTGCATATCATATGTGTTCTTTTGTGATTGGGTTATCTCAGTCAGGATGATATTGTCCACATCCATGCATTTGCCTAAGAATTTCATAAATTCATTATTTTTAATAGCTGAGTAGTACTCCATTGTGTAAATGTACCACATTTTCTGTATCCATTCCTCTGTTGAGGGACATCTGGGTTCTTTCCAGCTTCTGGCTAATATAAATAAGGCTGCTATGAACATAGTGGAGCATGTGTTCTTATTACCAGTTAGAACATCTCTGGGTATATGCCCAGGAGAGGTATTGCAGGATCTTCAAGTAGTACTATGTCCAATTTTCTGAAGAACTGCCAGACTGATTTCCATAGTGGTTGTACAAGCTTGCAATCCCACCAGCAATGAAGGAGTGTTCCTCTTTCACCACATCCATGCCAGCATCTGCTGTTACCTGAATTTTTGATCTTAGCCATTCTGACTGGTATGAGGTGGAATCTCAGGGTTGTTTTAATTTGCATTTCTCTGATGATTAAGAATGCTGAATATTTTTCAGGTTCTTTTCAGCCATTCAGTATCCCTCATTTGAGAATTCCTTGTTTAGCTCTGTACCCCATTTTCAATAGAGTTATTTGATTTCCTGGAGTCCAACTTCTTGAGTTCTTTATATATATTGGATACACTCTCACACACACACACACACACACACACACACACACATATATATATATATATATATATATATATATATATATATATATATATATATGTTGGTGGCCTTTTTGTCTTATTGATAGTATCTTTTGCCTTACAGAAACTTTGCAACTTTATGAGGTTCCATTTGTCAATTCTTGATCTTACAGCACACGCCATTGCTGTTCTATTCAGGAATTTTTCCCCAGTGCTCATATCTTCAATGCTTTCCCCACTTTCTCCTCTATAAGTTTCAGTGTCTCTGGTTTTAAGTGGAGTTCCTTAAACAGCTTAGACTTGACCTTAGTACAAGGAGATAAGAGTGGATCAATTCCCATTCTTCTACATGATAACCGCCAGTTGTGCCAGCACCACTTGTTGAAAATGCTGTCTTTTTTTCCACTGGATGGCTCCAGCCCTCTTGTCAAAGATCAAGTGACCATAGGTGTGTGGGTTCATTTCTGGGTCTTCAATTCTATTCCATTGATCTACCTGTCTGTCGCTGTACCAGTATCATGCAGTTTTTAATCACCGTTGCTCTGTGGTACAGCTTGAGGTTAGACATGGTGATTCCACCAGAGGTTCTTTTATTGTTGAAAATAATTTTTGCTATCCTGTTTTTTGTTATTCCAGATGAATTTCCAAATTGCTCTTTCTAATTCTGTGAAGAATTGAGTTGGTATTTTGATGGAGATTGCAGTGAATCTGTAGATTGCTTTAGGCAAGATATCCATTTTTACTATATTAATCCTGCCAATCCATGAGCATGAGTGATCTTTCCATCTTCTGAGATCTTCGATTTCTTTCTTCAGAGGCTTGAAGTTCTTATCATACAGATCTTTCAATTCCTTAGTTAGAGTCACACCAGGGTATTTTACATTGTTTGTGACTATTGTGAAAGGTGCTGTTTCCCTAATTTCTTTCTCAGCCTGTTTATCCTTTGTGTAGAGAAAAGGCCACTGATTTGTTTGAGATAGTTTTATATCCAGCTACTGCACTGAAGCTGTTTATCAGGTTTAGGAGTTCTCTGATGGAATTTTTAGGGTCATTTATATATATTAACATGTCATCTGCAAATAGTAATATTTTGACTTCTTCCTTTCCAATTTGTGTCCCCTTGACCTCCTTTTGTGGTCTAATTGCTCTGGCTAGGATTTCAAGTACAATAATGAATAAGTAGGGGGAGAAAATGGGCAGCCTTGTCTAGTCCCTGATTTTAGTGTGATTGCTTCAAGTGTCTCTCCATTTAGTCTGATATTGGCTACTGGTTTGCTGTATATTGCATTTATTATGCTTAGGTATAGGCCTTAAAATTCCTGTTCTTTCCAAGACTTTTTATCATGAATGTGTGTTAGATTTTGTCAAATGCTTTCTCAGCATCTAACGAGGTTTTTGTCTTTGAGTTTGTTTATATAGTGGATTACGTTGATGGATTTCCATATATTAAACCATCCCTGCATCTCTGGGATGAAGCCTACTTGATCATGATGAATGATCATATTGATTTCTTTTTGGATTCTGTTTGCTAGAATTCTATTGACTATTTTTGCATCGATATTCATAAGGGAAATTGATCTGAAGTTCTCTTTCTTTGTTGGGTCTTTGAGTGGTTTAGGTATCACAGAAATTGTGGCTTCATAGAATGAATTGGATAAAGTAGCATCTGTTTCTATTTTGTGAAATAGTTTGAGGAGAATTGGAACTAGATATTGTTGAAGGTCTAATAGAACTCTGCACTGAACCCATCTGGTCCTGGCTTTTTTTGGTTGGGAGACTATTAATGACTGCTTCTATTTCTTTTCCCTTTTTTTTTTTTTTTTTTTTTTGGTTTTTTGAGAGTTTCTCTGTATAACCCTGGCTGTCCTGGAACTCGCTCTGTAGACCAGACTGGCCTCGAATTCAGAAATTCGCTTATCTCTGCCTCCCAAGTGCTGGGATTAAAGGCGTGTGGCTGCTTCTATTTTTTTAGGGGACATAGGGCTGTTTAGATCCTTAATCTGGTTCTGATTTACTTTGGTACCTGGTATCTGTCTAGAAAATTGTCCATTTCATCCAGGTTTTCCAGTTTTGTTGAGTATAGCCTTTTGTAGTAGGATATGATGATGCTTTGGATTTCCTCAGGTTCTGTTGTTATGTCTCCCTTTTCATTTCTGATTTTGATAATTAGGATTCTGTCCTTGTGCCCTCTAGTTAGTCTGGCTAAGGGTTTATCTATCCTCTTGATTTTTCTCAAACAACCAGCTCCTGGTTTGTTAATTTTTATATAGTTCTTTTTCTTTTCATTTAGTTGATTTCAGTCCTGAGTTTGATCATTTCCTGCCATCTACTCTTCTTGGGTGAATTTGCTTCCTTTTGTTCTAGAGCTTTTTGGAGTGCTGTCAAGCTGCTAGTGTGTGCTCTCTCTAGTTTCTTTTTGGAGGCATTCAGAGCTATGAGTTTTCCTCTTAGGAATGCTTTCATTGTATCCCATAAGTTTGGAAATGTTGTGGCTTCATTTTCATTAAACTCTAAAAAGTCTTTAATTTCTTTCTTTATTTCTTCCTTGACCAAGGTATCATTGAGTGTTGTTCAGTTTCCACTTGAATGTTGGCTTTCTGTTATTTATGTTGTTATTGTAGACCAGCCTTAGTCCATGGTGATCTGATGGGATGCATGGGATAATTTCAATATTTTTGTATATGTTGAGTTCTGTTTTGTGAAAGATTATATGGTCAATTTTGGAGAAAGTACATGAGGTGCTGAGAAGAAGGTATATCCTTTTGTTTTAGGTTGAAATGTTCTATAGATATCTGTTAAATCCATTTCTTTCATAACTTCTGTTAGTTTCACTGTGTCTCTGTTTAGTTTCTGTGTCCAGGATCTGTCCATTGATGAGAGTGGGGTATTGAAGTCTCCCACTATTATTGTGTGAGGTGCAATGTGTGCTTTTATCTTTACTAAAGTTTCTTTAAAGAATGTGGATGCCCTTGTATTTGGAGCATAGATATTCAGAATTGAGAGTTCCTCTCAGAAGATTTTTACCTTTGAGGTGTATAAAGTGCCCCTCATTGTCTTTTTTGATAACTTTGGGTTGGAGTCAATTTTATTCTATATTAGAATGGCTACTCCAGCATGTTTCTTCAGACCATTTGCTTGGAAAATTGTTTTACAGCCTTTTACTCTGAGGTAGTGTCTGTCTTTTTCCCTGGGTGGGTTTCCTGTATGCAGCAAAATGTTGGGTCCTGTTTACGTAGCCAGTCTGTTAGTCTATGTCTTTTGTTTGGGAATTGAGTCCACTGATATTAAGAGATATTAAGAAAAAGTAGTTGTTTACCTGTTATTTTTGTTGTTAGAGTTGCGGTTCTGTTTTTGCGGCTATCTTCTTTTAGGTTTGTTGAAGGATTACTTTCTTGCCTTTTCTAGGGTATAATTTCCTTCCTTGTGTTGGAGTTTTCCCTTTATTATTCTTTGAAAGGCTGGATTCGTGGAAAGATGTTGTGTGAATTTGGATTTGTCATGGAATACCTTGGTTTCTCCATCTATGGTAATTGAGAGTTTTGCTGTGTGTAGTAGCCTGGGCTGACATTTGTGTTCTCTTAGGGTCTGTATAACATCTGTCCAGGATCTTCTGGCTTTCATAGTCTCTGGTGAGAAGTCTGGTGTAATTCTAATAGGTCTGCCTTTATATGTTAATTGAACTTTTTCCCTTACTGCTTTTAATATTCTGTCTTTATTTAGTGCATTTATTGTTCTGATTATTATGTGTCGGGAGAAATTTATTTTCTGGTCCAGTATATTTGGAGTCCTGTAGGCTTCTTGTATGTTCATGGGCGTCTCTTTCTTTAGGTTAGGGAAGTTTTCTTCTATAATTTTGTTGAAGATATTTACTGTCCCTTTAAGTTGAAAATCTTCATTCTCATATACTCCTATTATCCATAGGTTGGGTCTTCTCATTGTGTCCTGGATTTCCTGAATGTTTTGAGTTAGGATCTTTTTGCATTTTGCATTTTCTTTGATTGTTGTGTCCATGTTTTCTATGGAATCTTCTGCACCTGAGATTCTCCCTTGCGTCTCTTGTATTCTTCTGCTGATGCTCGCATCTATGGTTCTTGATTTATTTCCTAGGGTTTCTATCTCCATAGTTGTCTCCCTTTGGGTTTTCTTTATTGTTTCTACTTCCATTTTTAGATCTTTGATGGTTTTGTTCAATTTTTTCATCTGTTTGGTAGTGTTTTCCAGTGCCTCTTTAAGGGATTTTTGTGTTTCCTCTTTAAGGGCTTCTAGCTTTTTACCCGTGTTCTCCTGTATTTCTTTAAGGGAGTTATTTATTTCCTTCTTAAAATCCTCCATCATCATCATGAGAAGTGACTTTAGATTCATATATTGCTTTTCTGGTATGATCATGTATCTAGGACTTACTATTGTGGGAAAGTTTGGTTCTGATGATGCCAAATAATCTTGGTTTCTGTTGCTTCTGTTTTTATGCTTGCTGATTATCTCAAGTGCTTGCTGCCCTCAATATATCTGATTGGAGCCTGTCCTTCCTAAAATCCTGGTTGATTCAGGACTCCTCATAGTCTAGCTTTCTCTGTGATCCTGTGATTCCAGGAGCCTGTGAATCTGAGCTTCTGGGTGTGTCAGAGTTCTTGGGAGTCAAGCTTCCTCTGACACCCTGAGATCCTGGTCTGACCAAGCTTCTAGTATCCTGGATCCTAAGATCCTGGGCATGTTACAGCACCTGGAAATGGTGTCTCCTCTGAGGTCCATGGGTTCGAAACCAAGTTATACCAGCACTGATTAGAAGGAACCTTAGCCACACTGGTCAGGCAGGGCTCCTGCTGTCACAGGCCCATCACAATTGGTTTGGAACAGATATTGTGTTCCACTCACCAGTGATCCTAAGATCCTGGGCATGCTAGGCCTCCTGCAGTGTGGAAAGTCCTCTGGGGACCATGGGACTACCCACTGTGTTCCCGAACAAGGTGGTCTGGAGCTGGCTCTATCTGGAAGGGCTATTTATTTATATTTATTTATTGCATTGGTGCCATATTTCCTGTCTACTCTGAAGTTGATTTCCTCTATCACTGTCTCTGAATCAAAGTTTATTTTGGAAGTTGAAAGAAAACAAATAAGCTAAGAAGCCCATTCCAAACTCTCAAGTGTCCTTCACAACACAATATAGAGTCACATATGCGTTTGTCCATCCTTCTGAGGGAAGAAGAGTCTCTACAGTTAATAAGATGTCAATTACACACCACACATTCACTGGACATATGTTGAAAACCTTTGGAACAGTTACAGAGCTAGATTTTCCTGTTAGGAACTTAGACTATCACACCTGATCACACCTTTTGCACAGTCCTCCCAAGTGGTCCTCCTAAGTGTAAGTGGTCTGCTTGTGGAAATTATTCAAACCTCTAAGAAATGTGATGCAAACAGAAATTTGATCAGCACCTCTCTATGGGGCTTTGTGCTCTTGGAACCCTGCTGCCATGTGCTACCAAATCTAAACTAACCTGCTAGAGAGAGGGGCCATGAGAAGGAGAACCAAGGCATTGCAGCCCAGCAGAGGGCTGAGTGCAGAGGCAGGAGAGTTCCCAGGTGCCACTACATGATGTAGAGTGAACTCATGGAATTGTGACAACAAGTCACTGTCTCCGATCACCAAGTTCTAGGTTCATCTGTTACACAGTAAGTATTGATGACAATTCTCTCCCATTCTAAGACATGAAAATGGGGTCAGAGCTTGCAGGCAAATAGAACGAAGGACAGGAAACGGTGACAGAGCTTCGTAGAGCAAGAATCTCACCCATACTATCCTTATGCTAGTGAACTAACAGCTATACTAGGGACTAGACCTAAGTCATCACTTTAGAATTAAAAGCTATGGGATGTTCCAGCTTGCTAAACTAATGGGGCATCTCTATCACATTCCGTCAGCACAAGACACTGGTGAGAACCAGAAACAAAGGTTGGCAAAACCATAATAGCCAAAGGTGCAGAAGGACTGGTGCACAGCACTGTGCTCAGGACATTACAGGACCACAGCACTCATGAACTCTCAGTGTGCACCAGACCTCACCTCAGACTGAGGAATAGACAGCTGGTGACTGCTAGGGAAGTGAGAGTCATTTTCTTTAAAGATGAGGCTGTGATGTGGAGCATACCTCCATTCATGGCCCCACACCCATGAAATATTAGAAAATAATTTTACTGTGCTATGATTATTACTTATTTGAACATTTTTAACAATAAAACTTATTTTTAACAAGGAAATGTATTTGGATCTAAGACTAGTTGGTAGGAAGGATGGGTGTGGAGTAAACCAAAACACATTATATGGATGTATGAAATTCTCAAAGAATTAATTTTTTTTTCAAAACAGAATCTTGAACTAGGAATTGTTCTAGCCAGAAACTTAACTGCTACACAAGCATGAGGGACTGAGTTCAATTTGTCAGCATCCACAGACATTATCCTTACGAGTACATCCTGCATAAAGCACACCTGGGGACGGTAACAGTGCATGGGTAGAGAATCCATGATTTGTTGCACATACTGATAACAGAGGAAACAGCCCATGTGTGAAGGCACCTGGGAAATCCAAACTCTCCTTCAATTTTGTTGTGAACCTAAAATTCCTTTTTTTTTTCTTCTTTTGATTTTACTTTTTAATACTTTATTTTTATTTCATATTCATTGGTTTGTTTGTTTGTTTGTTTGTTTGCTTGGATTTTTGGGGTTTTTTTTGCCTGCATGTATGTCAGTGAGCAAGTGTCAGAAGCTCTAGTACTGGAGTTACAAACAGATGTGAGCCATTGTGTGAGTGCTGGGAATTGAACCAGGGTTCACTGGAAGACCAGCCAGTGCTATTAACCAATGACCCATTTCTCCATCCCTCTACCTAAAACTCCTTTTTAAAATAGTCTTTCTGTGTTACAATGAGTTTAATGTCTCTACTTTGTCTATAGTTAGTATAAGGTATCTCAATTTTAACTATCTTGGTATAAAACATATCAGAAGTGAATGTGCCTGTCTAAATGATGTCAGGGACATAGTGCAAAGGAGGGTACCACATTGAACTTTCTAGCAGAAGTGGGAGGGTCCTTGTGCACATAGCACCCAGGAGTCTAGGAGTGCCAGATATGTCTAGCTCTATATAACTGACATGAGACACACCTACATGTTGGCAAATGTTGTTATATTAATGTGGTTAAGGTAGAGTGCTTTGGCTTTGTCTATTTGCTTAATTTGTAAATGCACGTATTTAGATAGGAATATGAAAGCAGTGGGCACATTGAGGACTACTTGACTTTATCTTTTTTTCTTTTATTGGATATTTTCTTTATTTACATTTCAAATGTTATCCCCTTTCCAAGTATCTCCTCCAGAGACTCCCTATCCCATCCCCCCTCTGCCTGACTCTATGACGGTGCTCCCCCACCCACCAACCCATTCCTCTACACTAGAGCATCAAACCCCCATAGAACCAAGAGCCGCTCATCCCACTGATGTCCAACAAGACCATCCTCTGCCACATACTCAGCCAGAGCCATGGGTCCCTCCATGTGTTCTCTTTGGTTGGTGGTCCAATCCCAGGGAGCTCTGGGGGGGTCTGGCCAGTTGATACTGTTGCTCTTCCTTCGGGGCTGCAAACCCCTCAGCTCCTTTAGTCCCTTCTCTAACTCCTCCATCAGAGACTCCGCATTCAATCCATTGTTGACTTTGAACATCTGTGTCTGTATTTGTCAGGTTCTGGCATAGCCTCTCAGTGCCTTGACTTCATCTTTTTAAGACAAAGCATTACTTTTGTTCTAAAGTTTAGAAAGTATATCCTTTGACATGTTGAGACATTGACTCTTGCTATTGGATTAAAGTAACTGATGGGGGACAGGTGAGTGCTATATGTATTTAGTGTGTGATGTATGTTTGTGTGTGTGTGTGTGTGTGTGTGTGTGTGTGTGTGAACTGAGACACAGATAAGGTAACTCAGTTTCAAGGGTCTAGGCTTTTTGGTGCCTAAATCATATCCAAATGCCACAGTAACCATACTGATAAATTATAAATAGCTTCTATGTTTTTTTTTTTCACATCTGTTTACCCACTAATTTCAGATTGCTCATTTCTTCTCATTCTGTGTCATCCAAAAAATTCCTTAGTACAAATGTGTAGTTAGTTTGAAACCCATGATTCAATCCCAGTCACCTGATTGTCAACACAGTGCTGGTTATTTAAGAGATCTATCTAAATAGAATTTATAACCTTATGTTAACCTTAAAAACATGTCTATTGACTTTTCTAGGACTCTTTGTAGCTGGTCTTTGCTACTTTGTTCTTCTTTTTCCCACTCTGCATCATCCCCCATTTCACCCACTATCACTGGATAGGAGAGAGAGAAAGAAGGATAGAGGGGAAGAGAGAGAGAGAGAGAGAGAGAGGAGAGAGAGAGAGAGAAAGAGAGAGAGAGGAGAGAGAGAGAAAGAGAGAGAGAGAGAGAAAGAGAGAGAGAGAGAGATCCCTTTATCTAATTTCTTTCCTTGTGTTTCTTCTTTGAGCATGACTACTGAAAAACCTAAGCCGAACCCTCTGAACAATTACCAACCAACAGCCCTACCTATCAGGGTCTAGCATTTATATAGCCTCTAAAAAACTCCAAATGTCTCAATCGCAAAAACTATCTGCAGCTGGCAAAACCATCTCTGCTCGAGCAGGAGGCAAATTATAGTCAGCTGCTTTGGACAGTCGGAAGCACCCACATGTTCCCATACCTGGCATTAAAACAAAACACACATTCTTATAATATTTTTGTGGTTTTTTTTTTAAATCCCCAAATTGTCACTCCCGTTCTTAGTTCCTGTTGTGGAGAATGAGCTTCCCAGTGATGCACTCGCAGAGGTGACTGAGATACTTTTGTGACAAGGATATTTTCAATGTCCTAGCAATCACCCTTCTAGCCTTGCCTATGACTAAGGGGTAGTTTTGTATCTCTCTGGCTTAAGTGTGACCTTTCTCAAAGATAGTTCTATTAAGCCATTTCTCTGAAAAAACGTAGGCATGTGGTCAATGTTTCTTTCAAAAATATACCTAGCAGTGGCTAACTAAATCCCTCACCTACTATGCCTCCTCCCACTTGGATGTTAGGTTCTCAGGAAGTAAATTCAGTCTCAGAAAAAGAGGTTCTGGCTGGAAAAAAGATGATTTTTAAGTGCCAGGAGAATAAAACTTGGAAAAGCCATGCTTTCTGGAGTTTCTAGAATGCCTGTGGATGCTAGCAGGCAGCAAAGTTCTGAAGGGATCAGAATCTCCTAACTCAGTTTCATTAGCCTTTGTTTCCTGGAAAACTGCACCCAGAGCATCCATGGAGCATCCAAGGCAAAGGCAGAGCACAGCCTTGCTGGACCCGACAGCCCTGCTCTTGAGCTTGGCTCGGGTAGTCAGGGAACTTAAATCCCCCACTTCCAGCCAGGCACTTCTTGGAATAGGCACAGGATCATCTATAGGCACAGCTGCTGCTATACTTGATGGTCCCAGAACCCAGGCATAGCTCTTGGAGCAGCCAAATGAGTATGTTCCCAGCCACCGCTACCTCACTCACTTTTTCTATCTTGAAATATTAAAATAAGCCCAATGTGTCTTTAAAATTTAAAATTTAATTATACCCTTTGGAATCCATGCATTGGAAAGCATTTCCCCCTTAAATAAAGCAATAGTGGAACACATCCATGTATACACAGTATATATGTATATTAAATATGCTTAGAAAACACCATTTACTGTAGTATTTGGTTTAGCAGGGAAAATGGAGAAATCTACAGTTTATACTTCCACGTGCTTTTGAAACGATTTTCAAAATGTAGCTAGTAAGCATTTGTCTGTTCAGCAATGCATGCCCTTGTTTGTAAAGCAAATTTTATCTCTGAGTAGTGACCTGTGGGGGTTAGAGAGATGAAAACGACTTCCCTGGCTAGAGCCTTATAGTGTATGCCTGGTAAAGAAATCCTGTGCTTCTCTATGCAGAATAATAAATACCATCTTAGGAGACAGTGATTACAACAATGGTTGTTCCCTTGCCAAAATTAACAGAATAAAAGGGAAAAGGTAACAAAGGTATTTTAAATTGTATTTTTACCATGATAGGGAGAATTCAAATAATTTAGCTAATTTTACTTAATAACTACTGAGAATTAGCATTGCTATTTAATGCAATCAGTAACTGAATAAAACATAAATCCAAGAACTAAGCACCAGGGAAGGTGTGGAACAGATAATGTTGCAAGATTTGTAATTCTGCTGGATAGAAAGGGAATACCCAAAGGAAATTAAATGCTGGTTTTCTCCAATAAGTGATTAGGTGTTCTCATTTCTTAAAATTATCCAACAAAGAAGATACTTTATAACATATATCTTTTGTAATTTCTGAAATTCTACAATGAAGATTATGTTTTCTACATAAATATTTCTTGTTTTCTATCTATAGTTACTGTTTCTTTTCCCCCAAATATTGAAACATACTGTTACTTTATCTTGTTTTCATAGATTATTGGAAAATATAAAATGTATTTTAAATGTGTTATAAGTGCCTTATCAACTTGCTTCATTTAATAAAGGCATTTTGCATTGCAGTTGCACTTGAAAAACAGATAAGCACAATAAAATTTCACTTAATATAGTGTAGCCTTCCTTCAAGAACCAGTGTGAAGTCAAACTCCTGTGTAATCCAGCAGTTGCCAGTAGCACCACTCTGTGATACTGTTTGAAAATAGCTACCCTGAAATAGGAAGTGCAACACAAAGAAATTATTCTAAAGGTTTGTTCATTTCCCAGGGTTCTGTCCAGATCGAACCAGATGGTGCGAAAGCATGAACTTGAGAATGCAGTATGAGCAGGCTCAGGTGTCCAGCTATTTTTGACGTTTTCTGCCCCCTTCCAGTTTTTCCCTTTGGGTCACATGAAAACACAAATAAAAGTAACTAGCGTCTTAAAATAAAGTGAGAAGTTTTAGAAAGGCTGCCACCAAATAAGATAATATTGAGACTTTTACCTGTGGCCTCTTCTAAATTATTTTCAACTACCATTAAAATAAATTATGCTGGCCTAACATATGAAGGGACACTAATACTTGAAAGACCTATGTGGTTGATTGCTGCTTATCATGTATGACATCCATGAATCCTGATGGAAAAAATGTATCTGCAGACAGGAACTCTTTCAGTAGGCATTGCCACGACTCAGTCTCATGCTTTGGATTCTGCCCAACTTTTCCTTACCAAGAGTAAACATGGAGAACAGAAGCCGGAGACCCATTCAGAGGGATCCACCTGTCCCCATTAGGCATCATCGATCACTGAAAAAATAAGAAAGCATCAAATTCTTAGAGCCCTCCCATGCATGTGGAAGGCAAGGATGGGAACCTAGATCTGGAGTCAATGTTATCTTTCCTGTTCCCGTGTACCATTTTCAAAATTTACCTCATCTCTTTTAGATGTTTGGATGAAAATGAAGCCAATAAAATCTCAGCAGCCACTTGGGCAGCAGACATCATCCTGTGAAGCTGTTTTAACATGCTTCAGTCATGATTTCTCGCCATAGTGCCAGCTCTAGAGTTTACTTACATTATAACAGTATTAACTAAATATATAGGCATACATATTAAAGCCTCTAAAGCTTTCAAATGAATGCTCCATCTCTTGGAAGTCGTTGATACTGAACATCTCAAAATATATATTTAAACACATTTAAATATATTAAAATGATATATTATTTAATTTACATATAATTGTTTACATATATACATGTAAATATATATTTGTATAGTAAATAAATAGCCTTTATAATGTAAATAGTGGATAATTATAAATATATAAAATAGATGTAAATTGTATTTTATATTTAATAGATGATATTTTATTCATGTGCATGCTACCTTTCTCTCAGATATTTTGATATATCTGTCTCTATATTCTTAATCTATCAGCCAATGCTAAGACAGAAACAAAAGGCTGTTAAGACTTCTTTCTTATAAAAAAAACATAGTGCCAATGAGTTCTACACAGGTAACAGGGAAGCTGAGAACTAAGAAAGTAAAGAAGGAAGCTGCTTAGAAGTTACAAGTACAGGTACCTAGCACACCTAATATAGAGGCAGAAAAGAGAAGAAGGGACCTGTAGTGTCCCACCTGCCAGAGCCTCCCATCAGCAGACCAAGACTGGACTTGCACCAATATGCAAGCAACACAGGCTGCAGGGTCACCTCTGCTGTCATTCAGAGCAAAGCATCCCTCAGGTGAGAATAGAAATAAGGCAGACAGCCCTCCCTCTACTTGCTAAATACCCCATCCTTAGAATTCTGTATCTTGACACATCTTTATTCACCTGGCAGGAATGCTGTTCTTTCTTTCCATTGCTTATATAGCCATCAAGAATCTTTTCAAGTACCCCATAAACACTCATGTTGTTTCTACTGTACACAATGTGCTGTGTTCTGGGTCATAGAAACTAGCTTTGCCTTTTGGAAATAACTTTAATCTCCCCTACCTTTCTGCAGATTGCTAGGGATTCTGTGTGCTTTAGACTTAAAAACTTTTGTTTCTAGGCACATGCTAAGCACATGCTCTATTACCAAGCTATATTCCTAGACCTTCCTTTAATTTATATACCTTTATATATTGATTGAGCATGTACCCTTGAGTAGTGTTGAGCAAGATTTGAAGACATAGAAAGCCTGGAAGAAGTCTTGCCTCACACCTTGCCTTTGTCACTGACTAGCTGTAGGAATGCCTCAGCTTCTTCATCTGTTTTGTGTGGTGATAATAATATGGACCTTATAAGTATATTTAATTATGTACATAATACACATATACATATATGTCATTTACAGCAATCCCTATCAATAGAGATTTCTTTGTGTGTACTTGCTAACTGATGTCTGCTTTTTGGTTTGTTTGTTTGATTGTTTCTCATTATGGGTGGTTGTGAGCCACCATGTGGTTTCTGGGATTTGAACTCGTGACCTCCTGAAGAGCAGTCAGTCAGTGCTCTTAACCACTGAGCCATCCCACCAACTAAATGATGTCAATGCTAAGTCCCTCCTTTTTATGTTTTTCAACAGCTCTTCATTTGTATTTCTGTTTAGTACTCCTTACCTTGAGCTATGTAGTCTTTCAATCTGTCATAATGAGTGAACACGAGTTCATTTTAGGGAGAGTCATTTGTATTCTCAATGGAAAGAACATAACAGATGCCCAGTTTTTATTAACCATTCACCTTATCTGCACCTCACCTGTACCACAGATCATGAAACCAAGTGAAGCAAGGCACAGACAAAATATATTTTTGAGATAGCTGAGTTAAAAAAAAATTAGCCTGTCACAGTTGACATTTGTAGCTGCTTCTAATCTCATGCTAATTGTGTTACCAAAAAACAAAAACAAAACCAAAAACCAAAAAAAAAAAAAAAAAAACCCCAAAACAAAACAAAACAAAAAAACCATGTTTGCATTGTCCCGAATGTAGGCTAAAGGAAGTCTGCACCCAGCTGGCTCTGATTGGGAAATAAAGTTGTCAACAGCTAATGGCTGGGCAGGGAGACAGGGTTGGGACTTTTAGATTTTCCAGGCAAGGGATGAAGGGAGGAAGTGATTCTGCCATGAGAAGGGTGAAAGACAGACCACTCCATGAAGGAGCTGGAGGATAAAGACAGCAGAAATGCAGATACACAGGGAAAGCAGTCCCATGGGAGGGCTGCCCAGAAGAAAACAGGGCAGCAAAGATAAAGTGAAGACTTAGAAAGTGCTGACTCAGGAACCGGAGCAGAGTGTGTGCTAGGTCAGAGAGGTTTGGAAGTGCCCAGCCACTGAGCAAGTTAGGCATATTAAATACAAAGGTTACATGTGTGTCTTTCTTACAGACATTCATGCAGAAAGCTGCATTAAAGCATTTAAACATATCTAGAAGGGCTGCGAAGATAGATCGATCTGCAAAGTGCTTGTGGTGCAAGCATGTGGATCTAGGTTCAATGTCCAGAGATAATGCACAAAATATACATATGCATACATGTGAGCATGTATACAAATGTTCATCTTTGAGACTAAACCCAGTTTCCCACAGAACCACTCAGCTGTGAATTAGTGTTAGGAAGAGTAAATTCCTGGCCCTGTGTGTTGAGGCCATTCTATTTGGCTTGATGGCAAAAGGTTCAGCGATATTAGCCATAGGTCTACCTTTGGGTCTAGTTTACCCTTCCTGCTGTTTTCTATTCCTTTTAAAAACAAAATCCCCGATCCTTTCTGTTTCTTGCTCCCTTCTTAGAATATCTTTTCAGTGTCTAAGAAGTTGAACTTGTGTTATCAACAGCTCTTTGTGAATTAGGTGGCAGGATGAGGATATTTTCAGAACAATTCCAGCAATGTCTAGAGTCCCTTTGGACTACAACTACCTCAAGCTCACCTATCTTGAAAGTTCTCTGATCACTAAGAAAGTGTTTCCCTTATTTTTATGCATCCTTATTATTTTAGGTTTTGCTTATTTGTTTGAACCTAAGATAAGGAATTTTAGCTACAGGCTGGGGGAGATGATCCAGCTGTTAAGAGCATTTCCAAGGTACTCCAGTTCCATTCCCAGCACTCATGTGGGTATAACTCCAGTTCTAGGGAATGTGACACCCTCTTCTGGCACATGGCACACAGACATGCAAGAGCATAATACACTCACATATATCACATAAAATAAATTTAAAACAGTGAAAGTTTAGCAGCTTCTTTGCTTTACAAAAGTATAGACAACTGAGGCTTTTACTCACATATGGTGCTGGCATTCAGGCATCTAAATTTTAATTATACTAGGAATTATCACATAAACAATTGAGGATTTTGCTCATGCAAAACGCTGGCATCTAGAATTTAATTATACTATGAATTGTCAGCCATAGACCACTGGCATCAGAGAGGAATTTTGTGGAACTTGGGCCCTGCAATGTCTAGTTTCTTTCCTGAAAGGGTGTAAAGCCCAATTCAATGTGCTTGCAAGGCCTCACTGCTGTTCCCAGCAAATCCCATGTCTGTGTATTGATGTTTCTATGTAGTTCCCTTCTATGCTAAAAATATCTTGTTTCAGGAATGATGGCATGTTACTTATTGGGTTATTTCAGATAAATATTATAGACTTTCACTTTCTATTGTAAATCACTCTTTTTGACCAGTTATGGCATAAACTCACTCATTCTGTGTACAGCTACGCAGGCTGAGGGCCTGTACTGGCTAGGTTTGTGTCAACTTGACACAGCTGGAGTTACCACAGAGAAAGGAGCTTCAGTTGGGGAAATGCCTCCATGAGATCTAGCTGTGAGGCATTTTCTCAATTAGTGATCAAGGGCCCCTTGTGGGTGGGACCATCTCTGGGCTGGCAGTCTTGGGTTCTATAAGAGAGCAGGCTGAGCAAGCCAAGGGAAGCAAGCCAGTAAAGAACATCCCTCCATGGCTTCTGCATCATCTCCTGCTTTCTGACCTGCTTGAGTTCCAGTCCTGACTTCCTTGGTGATGAACAGCAGTATGGAAATGTAAGCCAAATAAACCCTTTCCTCCCCAACTTGCTTCTTGGTCATGGTGTTTGTGCAGGAATAGAAACCCTGACTAAGACAGGACCCAAAACCCTGTCAACAGGCCAGTCTATTTTATCACACAGTGACTATCTAGAGATACCTAGAATGATGAATCCTCAACTCTAGTCAAATTTTCAGGTGATGATAGGTTCATTTGACACCTTGACTACAAACCTTGGGAATCCCCAAGCCATAAAGACCATAAATGTATAAGGTATCTTTTTTTGCTTTAAATCTGTAAAATTTAAGATAATTTGCTACAGTCCTTCTGTTTTAGCCACAACTGTTTGCTCTCTCCCAAGTATCTATATATTTTTTTAAATCATTCCAGTATGAGAATGAATTTTCTGTCTAAGCTCATTCTGCTCTGCTTGAGACAATGTATCCCAACAGGTGGGCTTTTGACCATTGCAAAGCACTCAGCATTAGCTCACAAAAAGAGGCCGGGCATGGTGGCGCATGCCTTTAATCCCAGCACTCGGGAGGCAGAGACAGGTGGATTTCTGAGTTCGAGGCCAGCCTGGTCTACAAAGTGAGTTCCAGGACAGCCAGGGCTACACAGAGAAACCCTGTCTCAAAAAACAAAAAACAAAAACAAAAAAACAACAACAAAAAAAAGCGTAGTAGCCAGGCCCATATTCTTCCTCATTGCTACGCTCTACTCACCTGTGTGAGGACTGGGAAGGTGATGGGTGGACAAAGAAGAAACTGAATCCTAGTACTACAAAGAAATTGTAGTACACTGATGTAAAGTGACTGATTTCTCAGAAGTCTGTTACTAGTCTTCTCTCCTGGGTCATTAACAATGGACATGGTATATCCTCCTCACCAATTTCATCTCTATTAATGGATTAGAAACTAAGGCTTCTGGGCTGAAATGTAATATGTTGTAAATGTACTATGTTGTAAATGTACTATGTTGTAAATGTACTATGTTGTAAATGTACTATGTTGTAAATGTACTATGTTGTAAATGTACTATGTTGTAAATGTACTATGTTGTAAATGTACTATGTTGCAAATGTACTATGTTGCAAATGTACTATGTTGCAAATGTACTATGTTGTAAATGTACTATGTTGTAAATGTACTATGTTGCAAATGTACTAGTTGTAGCCCACAACAGTAACTGTATTTTCTCTGCATTTCAGTTATCTAGAAAAGGAAGTGATCAAAGTCTGTGGGCTCAGTTTGGGCCACTAGTACATGTTTGATCTTTTCTATACATTAGACCCTTTTTGGAGGTGAACGGGTCAGAATGACTCTTGCTTCCTTGTATTTTGCGATTTACACTTCACATCACATGACTACATTACTGAAATGCATTTAGCCTATTAAGGGTTCATTAAGGGTTCGTTCAATATATACATATATTTTTACCAGCCATGATATTAACTGAGCTATGTGCCAACATTCTAGTACCTTAATCAAAATTTTCAAATTAATAATACTTTAATACTGATAGGTTGCTTTTAAGTATTGCATAACCTCATATAACTCATCTGTGAGTGCTAGGATTTATTAACCAAACTGTCCACCACTTCCCCTTAATATTGCCTTTATGTAGGTAAGAGCTCTCTGCTACGAACTTTCAAAGTTATTTCTCTAGAACATTTACTCCAGTTGTACTTAAATAATGAACCACAATATTCATCAAACTTGTCTCTCCTCTAGATGGCATCATCTTTAGTTCATCATTCTATTCTGGTATTTAGAATATAGAACTTCACATAGAACAATAGATAACTCTAAACTGTTTAAATTTGTATTTAAGTCAGATAGCTTAAATGGTAAGTCAGTCATTGACCTCTGGAAGAATCAAGTTAAGTTGGTATATATGATGGTTGTTGTCTCACAAGCATAGACGACTGAAGCCGCTTGTCTCCACGACTGTGGCTCCTGCTCCTCTTTAGTCAGAACAACAGCAGGAGCACTAACGGCACACGCAGGTGGACGTGTTGAAAGAACACAACAAATGTCCCTATAACTCGAGATTCTCTTGAATGTCAGTCCCTTTAGCTAAAGACGATGTTTTATGTTTCATATTTATTTTTATTATTCAAAACAAATTTTAAATTTAAATTCATTTTGATCATATTCTTCCCCCTCCCAAGTTCTTCCAGATTTGCTCCTCTTCCCTACCCATCCAACTTTAAGTTCTTCCCCCCCCCAAAACAAACAAAATCCCAATAAAACAAAAGTCATCAAGAAAAATGAAATAAAACACTACACAAGAAGAAGGAAAGAAGCTCTCTCTCAAAATGTCTATGAAATTTTGAGTCTTGAGAGCGTTGAAGTAATTAAGTTTTGCTTAGGATCACATGATGGGAAGCTGACGCACTAATGGAAGCATTATTTTAACATTAGATATTAGGAGTTGACCAGGAGTCTGAGTCCTTGAACATTAACTAATTAAACTAAAATTTTATTTTGCAAATATTGCAAAATGTGGGAAATGAGACATTTGTCTTAATACCATACAACTCGTATTATTATCCCTTTTCCAAGTACAGAGTCCTAATGAGTGAATTTGTTTAAATGGAGACTAGGTCTGCATGATGATAAAACTATAAGTTTTCTTTTTCCCTTTCAAAAGCCATATTCTTTGTTTAGAAAATTGTATTTACTCCCTTATACTTTGTGGGTTTTCTCAAGTGTCAATTTTCCTGCAGAGTATAACTCTATTAAAATACACTTGCCTGTGGCCATGCCATCTTTAAAATTTCCTTAATTTGCATGCACTTCATAGCTCAATGAAAATCTAAAGTGTCTTACATAAAGTCTATACATAACAATACTTTTGATTGACAGTAAGGTTTATTATGCATTGATGTGACATCATATTTATGTATAGCAATGAGTTTTTGACTGACAACCAAGCAATGACAGACCTCCAGGTACTTTCTATATACATCTTTTTTTTTTTAAATAAGGCAAACTAAAATATCCAGGTAATTGGGTGAAATTTTCAGTTTTCATGCCAATTGCTTAGCATGAGGTATGGAAAAAATGTGATGAGGTAGTGTTTCATTCTTTAGTTATTTTTGGTGCCAAAAGATTCTATTTTGTCTCAGTAAAAATCCATATATTTCACCTTCTTTTTTCTTTTGTGAACTTTATGTGGTAAAACTTTGCAATTTCGATATTCAATAATTGATTTTAAAAATAGGCATAGCTTGCTACTGTCCTTCAGAATATATTCAAGACCCTCGTGACAGAAAATCTTAATGCCATTCCATTGTTTGGCTTCATGATAAAGCTCATTCAGCAGCCACATCCAAATACAGCAAGGTACACCCAAGTGAATCTATTAACACATATTTAAGAGCACTTGCCACATTGTTGGTACTCACCCAGCAATCATAAACAAAGATCTGAGCACAAGAAGTTCTTAGGAATAGCCACCAAGTAATTCATAATTAAGAAATAAATGATTCATAGGTCTAAGAGTGTAGAGAAAGATAATAGCAGTGTGGTCTCTGCTGAGAGATGCAAGCTTGTTCTCAGCACTGCTATACCAGCCAGAAGAGCTCAGGTGAGCTGCTTCACAGACTTACTACCAAGTATCTTCCACTGGAGTGTGAACCAGAGTGCTGCTCCAGGTCTACTGTTTGACTTTACATGGCCAGGTAAGCAGAGGTAGCAAGGTTTGTGCTGAGCCTGGAAACTGAATTTTAAAGTCAAAGCCAAAGAGGATGTGAATGACTGATTGAAGATATAGAAACTGAAGGAAAGGCCATCCAGCGACAGCCCCAACTAGCGATCCATCACATCTGCAGACACCAAACCCAGACACTATTACTGATGCCAAGAAGCACTTGCTGACAGGTGCCTGGTATGACTGTTCCCTCAGAGGCTCTATCAGCACCTGACTAATACAGATGCAGATACTCAACAACCAACAATTGGATTGAGCTAGGGGAAGGACTGAAGGAGCTAAAGGTGATTGCAACCCCATAGGAAGAATAATATCAACTAACCAGACTACCGAGCTCACAGAGACTAAACCACTAACCAAAGAGTACACATGGAGGGACCTATATATCCCGATATGTATGTATCAGCAGATAGCCTTATCTGACATCAATGGGAGGAAAAACCCTTGGTTCTGTGGCGGCTTGATGACCCAGCAGAAGGGGATGCTAGAGCCGGTGAAGTGGGAATGGTTGAGTGGGTGGAGGAGCATGCTTATAGAGGCAAAGTGGAGGGGGGCATGGGATGAGGGGTTTGTAGAGAGGTAAGGGCATATCATTTGAAATTTAAACAAATAAAATGATTAATAAAAAGGCAGTGTTTAGTTTGACTCACTAAAAAACAAAAAAATTAGAATAGTATTACTATAGTAATTTACTACTTAATCATTTATCCAAAAAATGCAACTTTTAAGAGAGGAAGATCTTGAGCTCTCAAAGCCTGCTTTGTGGGCTACCTAGAGCTTCTGAGGGACTATAATGTGGTTACAACCTCTAGGCAAGGGCACTGGCTGAGGAGAGAGTGGCAGATGATGAACCCAGCAATTATTAGCTGTTGTTTTCTACAAATCGTTCTTAAACAGTGAACATTTTTCTTTCTGTTGTCATTACAACTGATGAAGTGAAACATTTCTTCTGCCCTTGGTTTTGAGAACACCCAGGAAATACCCAAAATTGTGTGGCAAATGGAGAAAAAGTTCACATCTTGATTCACAGTAACGTGTAGAGCATTACAATTTTTTAAATTATGGTGCATGGGTTTGTGTGTGTGTGTGTGTGTGTGTGTGTGTGTGTGTATTGTACAAAAGTGTACTATGAAGCTCCTGGTCAGTCATATAACAGCTGTGGGAGTCAGTTCTTTTCTCTTGCCATGTACATCCTAAGTATAGAACCCTGGTTGTCAGGTTTGGGGACAAGTTCACTCACCCACATTGGCACCTCGCCAGCACTGAGTGGATTCTAACTCTCTTACCAAAAGTAACTCATCCATTGTTTGTGTCTTGCATCTTTGTTTATTCTCAATAACTATGAAGTTAGACTTAAATGTTTTCTTTTCTAAAATTTTATATGAGGTTTAAAGATGCATGACCACACAGTTTGTGTTCAGTTGATATTAATAATATACACTTTGGCTTTGAGGGGGGGAAAATCCCCTTTAAAACATTGTTCTATTTGGAAAAATTAGACCTCCATTAGCTGTGGCCATTAGCAATAAATGTTTATTTTAATTAACAACAAAATCAAACTTGGGCTTTTTTCTCAATGGAAACTATTTTATACTATACTTTCAGAGGGAAAACAAGCTAAGATAGATTCTATTTTATTTCGAGGGAAATTTGATGGATATTTTCATTAAAAATAATATTTCTCAATGATGTTTCAAATATAGTGAAATATAAATAAATATAAACAAATTTCATTCAGTGCCCAAGGACATTTTTATTATTTCATAATAATATTTGATGCTTCCTTTTTAAAATTGTAATTATTTTGAGATTATATGCTTATAACATTTTTTTTCATTCCAGCATTCTTTCCTCTAACTCCTATCCTGATATCTTTCAAATTCATGATCTATTTCTAATTATTGTTGTTGTTAAGTGTGTATGTATGTATGTGTATGTATCTATATATGTATGTATGTGTGTATATGTATATGATTATGTGTGTGGATGTGTGTGGATGTGTGTGTATGTTTGTGTATATGTGTATATGTTTGTGTGTGTATGTGTGTGAATGTTTGTGTGTACCTGTGTGTGTGTTTGTGTGTATGTATATATGTTTGTGTGTATGTGTGTATGTATATATGTGTGTATGTGTGTATATGTGTGTATATGCTTACTCACATATCTATGCAAGCTACAAAGGACTGGAGGCAATGAATATTGCTATTCATAACCATAAGGGTTGAGTAATAATAGCACATACCTCCCTAGTAACCAATGGCTCTCTAATTTTGACTACAGAGCACTCGGAAAGTTGGAATTCATGCATAGCACCAGACCTATCCAGCAAGAGGGGAAAACTGAAGTTATGTATCTTGGAGGATGACCCCTAACTACAATTATTCTCATGCCCAGAAAGAAGTGTAGATCTAATCCATCAAGGAAATTTCTCCTCATAACAAACAAAGACTATTTTTTAGAAGTGATTTATGTAAGAGGCTGGAGAGATGGCTCAGCAGGTAAAAGCACTGGCTGCTCATCCAGAGAACCTGGGTTCTATTTCCAGCACCCATGTGACAGCTCATATCTGTTCCAGTTCCAGGGCTTCAAATACCCTCACATAGACATACATGTAGACAAAATACCAAAAAACATAAAATAAAAATAAAGTATTAAAAATAATAAATAAACTTTAAATTATTTCCATTTGTCCTAAGTGCATGCTTTCCGCAACATTCACTCTTGCTATTTATGCCTGTGGATGTGGACAAATTTATAATGACATGTAGCTACTATTATGTTATGAGTAGATTATGTTCTTTGCACTAAAAGTCTTCTGACTTATTTATTTATTTATTTGTTTGTTTGTTTGTTTTTCAAAAGCAATTTCTTATTAGATATTTTTTTCTGCTCCCCAATCCACCCACTCCCACTTCCTGGCCCTGGCATTCCCCTGTATTGGGGCATATAATCTTTGCAAGACCAAGGACTAATTCTCCCAATGATAGCTGATTAGGTAATCTTCTGCTACATATGTAGCTAGAGACACAAGCTCAGGGGGTACTGATTAGTTCATATTGCTCCTATATGGTTGAAGACCCCTTCAGCTCCTTGGGTACTTTCTCTAGCTCCTCCATTGGAAGCCCTCTATTTCGATATCTGCCAGGCATTGACATAGCCTTACAAGAGACCGCTATATCAGGGTCATGTCAGTAAAATCTTGCTGGCATATGCAATAGTGTCTGCGTTTAGTGGTTGATTATGGTATGGATCCCTGGTTGGGGCGGTCTCTGCATGGTCCTTCCTTCCATCTCAGCTCCAAACTTTGTCTCTGTAACACCTTACATGGGTATTTTGTTCCCCATTCTAAGGAGGGATGAAGTATCCACACTTTGATCTTCCTTCTTCTTGAGTTTCATGTGTTTTGCAAATTGTATCTTGGGTATCCATCCATTTGCCTAAGAATTTCATAAATTCATTGTTTTTAATAGCTGAGTAGTACTCCATTGTGTAATGTACCATATTTTCTCTATCCATTCCTCTGTTGAGGGGCACCTGGGTTCATTCCAGCTTCTGGCTATTATAAATAAGGCTGCTGTGAACATAGTGCAGCATGTGTTCTTATTACCAGTTGGAATATCTCTGGATATATGACCAGGAGAGGTATTGCTGGATCTTCCAGTAGTACTATGTCCAGTTTTCTGAGGAACCTCAAGACTGATTTCCAGAGTGGTTGTAAAAGCTTGCAATCCCACCAGCAATGGAGGAGTGTTCCTCTTTCTCTACATCCTCACCAGCATCTTCTATCACCTGAATTTTTTATCTTAGCCATTCTGGCTGGTGTGATGAGGAATCTCAGGGTTGTTTTGATTTGCATTTCCCTGATGATTAAGGATGTTGAACATTGTTTCAGGTGCTTCTCAGCCATTCAGTATTCCTCAGTGTGGGGTATTCAGGACTCGCAGTGGTGGGCGTACTCGGTTCAGATGATGCCCAGTGTTCTTGGTTTCTGTTGTTGAGATTCTTATATTTGCCTTTCGCCATCTGGTAATCTCTAGTGTTAATGTTCTAGCTGTCTCTGGTTGGTGCTTCTTCCTCCTGTGATTCTGTTAGCAGCTGTCAGCACTCTCACCTGAGTCCTAGTGTTCAGAGCACTCTCTGCAGGCAAGCTCTCCTCTTGCAGGGCAGGTGTCCAAAATTCTGGAGCCCCAAACTTCCTCCTGAGTCCTGGGGTCAGAGCCCTTCCTGCAGGCTCACTCTCCTCTGGCAAGGAAGGTGCCCAGGGACTAGGTTTCAGGTCTGCCTCCTGGCTGAGGATGAAGGCCCAAAGAGACCCTGTCCAAGAAGCTCTGTTGCTTCTGCTGCCCATGTGCTCTCCAGTGATCCCAAGGTCCTGGATGTGCTAGGGGGCCTGTGGAGTGGAGAGTCCTCTGGGGACCTTGGTACCCTCTGCGAGGTTCAAGCCAAAGATGGCACGGGGCTGGCCCTGACTGGAATCCCAGCCTCTGGTCGGGCGGGGTTCCTTTGTCCCTGTTCCTGCTGGCACAAGACCCTCTGGGATTCTTTGGAGCTGATGTTGCGTACCACTCACCAGTGATTCCAAGGTCCTTGGTGTGCTAGAGGGCCTGCAGTGTGGATAGTCCTCTGGGGACCCTGCGACCCTCTACTGGGTTTGCTTAGAGGATTGAATCTTTTATTATTAATTATTATTATTATTGTTGTTGTTGTTGTTGTTATTGGATATTTTCTTAATTTAAACTTCAAATGTTATCACCTTTCACAGTTTGCCTCACTGGAGCCCCCCTCTCTTTTCCCCCCACCCCCTGCTTCTATGAAGGGGTTCCCCCACCTGCCCACCCACTCCAGACTCCCTGCCTTGGCTTCCCTCTATACTGGTACATTAAGTCTTCACAGGACCAAGGGATTCTTCTCCTATTGATGTCCAACAACCCCACCCTCTGCTACATGTGCAGTTGGAGCCATGGGACCCTCTTTGGTTGGTACTTGGGTACATGGGAATCTTGGTTGGTGTTTTAATCCCTGAGATCTCTGGGGGCGGCTTCTGGTTGGTTGATATTGTTGTTCTTCCAATAGGGTTGCAAACCCCTTCGAGTCCTTCAGTCCTTACTCTAGCTACTACACTGGGAACCACGTGCTCAGTCCAATGACTGGCTGTAAGCATGTGACTCTGTATATGTTAGGCTCTAACAGAACCTCTCAGGAGACAGCTATATCAGGCTCCTGTCATCAAGCACTTCTTGGCATCCACAATAGTGTCTGAGTTTGGTGAATGCATATGGGATGTGTCTCCAGGTGGGGCAGTCTCTGGATGGCCTTTCCTTCAGTTTCTGGTCCACACTTTGTCTCTGTATTTGCTCTCCTGAGTATTTTGTTCTCCCTTATAAGGACCGAAGCATAGACACTTTAGTCTTCCTTCTTCTTGAGCTTCATGTGATCTATGAATTGCATCTTGGATATTCCAAGCTTTTGCACTAATATTGATTTATCAGTGATTGTTCTTTTGTGATTGGGTTACCTCACTCAGGATATTTTCTAGTTCCATCCATTTGCCTAAAAAATTGATGAATTCATTTTTTTTAATAGCTGAGTAGTACTTCATTGTGTAAATATGCCACATTTTCTGTACACATTTTTCTATTGAAGGACATGTGGGTTCTTTCCAGCTTCTGGCTATTATAAATAAGGCTGCTATGAACATAGTGGAGCATGTGTCCTTGTTACATGTTGGAGAATCTTTTGGGTACCCAATAATAGTATAGCTGAGTCTTCAGGTAGTACTGTGTCTAATTTTCCAAGGAACTGCCAGACTGATTTCCAGAGTGGTTGTACCAGCTTCCAATCCCACCAACAGTGGAGGAGTGTTTCTCTTTCTCCACATCCTCACCAGCATCTGATGTCACTGAGTTTTTTATCTTAGCCATTCTGCCTGGCATGAAGTGGAATCTCCCGGTTGTTCTGATTACATTTCCTTGATGACTAAGGATGTTGAACATTTCTTTAGGTGCTTCTTGGCCATTCGAGTTTCCTCAGATGAGAATTCTCTTTAGCTCATTATCCCATTTTTAATAGTTTTTTGTTGTTGTTGTTGTTCTTTTTGTTCTCTGGAGTCTAACATCTTGAATTTATTGTGTATATTGGATATTAGCCCTCCATGGGATATAGGGTTGGTAAAGATCTTTTCCCAATCTGTTGGTTGGCATTTTGTTCTATTGACAGTGTCCTTTGACTAACAGAAGCTTTGCAATTTTGTGAGATCACATTTGTCTATTGTGGATCTTAGCACATAAGCCATTGGTGTTCTATTCAGAAAACATTTCCCTGTGCCCATATGTTTGAGGCTCTTCCACACTTTCTCTTTGATCAGCTTCAGTGTATCTGGTTTTATGTGGAGGTCCTTGACCCACTTGGACTTGAGCTTTGTACAAGGTGATAAGAACGGATTGATTTGTATTCCTCTACATGATAACCTCCACTTGAGCCAGCAGCATTTGTTGAAAATGTTCTTTTTTTCACTGGATGGTTTTAGCTCCTTTGTCAAGATCAAGTGACCATAGGAGTGTGGGTTCATTTCTGGGTCTTAACTTCTATTCCATTGATCTACATGCCTGTCATTATACCAATACCATGCACTTTTTATCACTATTGTTCTGTAATACAGCTTGAGGACAGGGGTGGTGATTTCCCCAGAAGATCTTATATTGTTGAAGATAGTTGTCATGATCCTGAGTTTTTTGTTATTCCAAATGCATTTGCATATTGCTCTTTCTAACTCTGTGAAGAACTGAGTTGGAATTTTGATGGGGATTGCATTGAATCTGTAGATTCATTTCAGCAAGATTGCTATTTTTACTATATTAATCCTGCCAATCCATGAGCACAGGAGATCTTTTCATCATCTGATATCTTCTTCGATTTCTTTCTTCAGAGAATTGAAGATCTTGTCATAAAGGTCTTTCACTTGCTTGGTTAGAGTCACACCAAGGTATTTATTATCATTTGTGACTATTGTGAAGGGTGTTGTTTCCTTAATTTCTTTCTCAGCCCGTTTATCCTTTGTGTAGAGAAAGGTGACTGATTTGTTTGAGTTAATTTTATTTCTGACCATTTTGCTGAACTTGTGTATCAGCTATAGGAGTTCTCTGGTGAAATCTTTGGGGTCACCTAAGTATACTATCATATCATCTACAAATAATGATATTTTTGACTTCTTCTTGTATCCCTTTGACCTCCTGTTGTTGTCTAATTGCTCTGGCTAGTACTTAGAGTACTATATTCAATAGGTAGGGAGAGAGTGGGCATCCTTGTCTAGTCCCTGATTGTAGTGGGATTGTTTCCGGTTTCCCTCCATTTAGTTTGATGTTGGCTACTGGTTTGCTGTATAGTGCTTTTACTATGTTTAGATATGGGCTTTGAATTCCTGATCTTTCTAAGACTATTACCATGAAGGGGTGTTGAATTTTGTCAAATGCTTTCTCAGCAACTAATGTGATGATGATGTGGGGTATTTTTTTTCTTTCTTTGAGTTTGTTTATATAGTGGATTAGGCAGATGGAATTCCTTATATTTAAGCATCTCTGTATACCTGTGATGAACCGTACATGATGATGATGGATGATGGTTTTGATGTGTTCTTGGTTTCAATTTGTGAGAATTTTATTGAGTATTTTTGCATTGATATTCATAAGAGAAATTGGTCTGAAGTTCTCTTTCTTTGTTGGTCTTTGTGTGGTTTCGGTATAAGTGTAATTGTGATTTCATAGAATGGATTGTGCAGTGTTTCTTCTGTTTCTATTTTGTGGAATAGGTTGAAGAGTATTGGTGCTAGGTCTTCTTTGAAGCTCTGATAGAATTCTGCAATAAACCCATCTGATACTGGGCTTTTTATAGTTCGAGACTTTTAAGGACTGCTGCTATTTCTTTAGTGGTTATGGGACTGTTGAGATGGTTTATCTGATCCTGATTTAACACTGGGTCTTAGTATCTGTTAGAAAATTGTCCATTTCATCCAGGTTTTCCAGTTTTGTTGAGTATAGGTTTTTGTAGTAGGATCTGATGAGTTTTTTTAATTTCCTCTGTTTTTGTAGTTATGTCTCCCTTTTAATTTCTGATTCTCATTCACATCCCATAACTTCTTTCTGACATATTGTTAATTTGGATACTCTCTCTGTGCCCTTTGGTTAGTCTGGCTAAGGGGTTTATCTATCTTGTTGATTTTCTCAAAGAACCAGCTCCAGGTTTTGCTGATTCTTTGTATAGTTCTTTTTGTTTCTACTTGGTTGATTTCAGCCCTTCATTTAATTATTTTCTGCTGTCTACTCCTTTTGATGTATTTGCTTCTTTTTGTTCTAGAGCTTTCAGGTGTGCTCTTAAGCTGCTAGTGTATGCTCTCTCCAATTTCTTCTTGGAGGCACTTGGAGCTATGAATTTTCATCTTAGCACTACTTCCATCCTGTCTCTACTTTCATTGTGTTCCATATGTTTTTGTATGATGTGCCTTCATTTTCATTTAATTCTAAAAAGTCTTTAATTTTTTGTTTATTTCTTCCTTGACCAAGCCATCATTGAGTAGAGCATTGTTCAACTTCCATATGTATGTGGGTTTTGTGTTGTTTTTGTTGTTATTGAAGACCAGCCTTAGTCCATGGTGATCTGATAGGATGTATGAACTTATTTTAATCCTCTTGTATCTTTTGAAGCCCATTTTTTTTATTTTTTATTAGATATTTTCTTAATTTACATTTTAAATGCTATCCCGAAAGTTCCCTATACCCTCCCCCCGCCCTGCTTCCCTGCCCACTCACTCCCACTTCTTGGCCCTGGCATTCCCCTGTATTGGGGCATATAAAGTTTGCAATACCAAGGGGCCTCTCTTCCCAATGATGACCGACTAGGCCATCTTCTGCTACATATGCAGCTAGAGACACGAGCTCTGGGGGTTCTGGTTAGTTCATATTGTTGTTCCTCTTACGACCAATTATATGGTCAACTTTGGAGAAGTTCTGAGGGGGAAATATATATATATATATATATATATATATATATATATATATATATATATATATATATTTGTATGTGGTGCAATGTGTGCTTTGAGCCTTAGTAAAGTTTCTTTTATGAATGTGGGTACCCTTTTATTTGGAGCATAGATGTTCAGAATTGAGAGTTCATCTTGGTAGATTTTTTTTTCTTTGACTGAGATGAAGTGTTCTTCCTTTTTTGATAACTTTTTGTTGAAAGTCGATTGTATTCGATATTAGAATGGCTACTCCAGCTTTTTTCTTGAGGCCATTTGCGTGGAAATTATTCTTCAGCTTTTTACTCTGCAGTAGTGTCTGACTTTGCACTGAGGTGTGTTTCCTGTATGCAGCAAAATGTTAGGTCCTGTATATATAACCAGTCTATTAGTTTATACCTTTTGATTGGAAAATTGAGTTCATTGATATTAAGAGAGATTAAAGAAAAATGATTGTTGCTTCCTCTTATTTTTGTTGTTAGAGGTAGAATTATGTGTGGAAAGAAGGTTAATTTCTTGCTTTTGCTAGGGTGTAGTTTCCCTCCTTGTGTTGGAGTTTTCCCTCTATTATCCTTTGTAGAGCTGGATTTGTGGAATGATAATGTATAAATTTGTTTTTGTCATGGAGTATCTTGGTTCTCCATCTATAGTAATTGAGAGTTTTGCTGGGTATAGTAGCCTGGGCTGGCATTTGTGTTCTCTTAGGATCTGTATAACATCTGTCCAGGATCTTCAGAACTTGCATCTTGATCCACAAGTCAAAGCAGAAAGAGCAAACAGAATAGTATGAGCTTTTGAAGCCTCAAAGCCCATCTCCCAGTGACACACCTTCAACAAGACCACTCCTTCTTCTCAAATAGTTCTACCAATCCGGAAACAAGTATTCAAATATATGCAGCCATGGCAGCCATTCTCATTCACACCCCATAACTTCTTTCTGACATATTGTTTTATACCATGAGAACTCAGTTCTTGTGAAACTTACCTTCTTGGGTCTAAATGCAGTACCATCCATTTGTCCTTTACTAAAGAACATCTACTGAGAACTACTATCAAATTTCGTGATGCTATGGTCTTCCACATAAGGAGATACAGTGGCATTACCATGCTTCTGGTTTTGTGTTTGTGACTGCATTGACAAAGAAATGTCACTGATATGATTTCATGCATAAGCGTATATGCTTTCCAATAGCATGGGTTGAAATTTCCCCAAAATTTGAATTTTAGACTTGAAAATACTAACGTGCTTCTTTCTAAATCTATGTTGCCATTGTCTAGTGATTTTAGTTTAGCCACTTTGAGTAAGAGAGTAACTTCTAACTGGTATAAGCTTCCAAAACAATCATCTAGGAATCTTCCTAGACAACTAGGGATCCAGGACTGGTGTCACCGATGGTTGCCAGCCAGCGTCAGTGCAGGTAGGTACACCTCACCTAGCTGACACAGACTGGGGTGCCCTCACAAGACACCTCTGAATACTTCCACAAACACTTCTCAGGGGCTTCTTGCTACACTGGATCCTGTTAGACTAATTTTACTATTTCCCCCCCTTTGGGGAAAGGGGATATGAGAATAATGATATCCAAACTGCAGTGTTTGTGTGTATATTTTAATGTTAATGTAGTCCTAATGTACCTGTATAGGCTGTTGACCTCTGGGACAGCAATATAACACTAATGAAGTTTTTAATACCTCCCCAGGGCTCAAGGACTTCAACCTGAAAAGAGGATCATTTCAAGATGGACAGTTAGGAAATGCAAGAACAATGAGTGTGTGTATGATTATTCAAGAAGAACTGTTAGTGGGACCAGGCAGAATATGGCAACTTCACATCCATCAGCAGAAGTTGCTTACATATTTGGACATGTTCATTCCTTTGGTCTCATCAAGACTGTCAGGTTACCAGAGTGGTGGTGCAGAGCTGTCATCTCAGCATTGGGAGACTTAAGGTGGGAAGACAATGAGTTTGAGACCAGCCCAGACTACATAAAGACCCTAAATCAAATACACACAATAAACATGGACATGTAAGTCTTTATAGAAGTATATTTGGAACACAATTTTATTCTAATGTTGGATGCAAGAAGAAAAGCTGCTGGAAGAAGTGGTGTGGCTTAGAAAATTGTGAGTGGAAGTTATTGCACATTGTATCTACTGAGGTGGTTCTGGGAACAGTGCCAAGAGCTCCTGCAAACATGCATATCAGGAACTCACCAAAGCACTTACTGTCTAAACACCCATCCAAACATCATTTCCAAATTACTACACAACAGGCAAGTTCATTTGCTGCCATTAAAGAGCAAAAGCCCAGAAAGAAACAGGGTCACACATCCTAACCAAAGTCACATTTAACAGGTGACTGCACTTCAGAGAAAAGCAGTGCTCAAGGACAGAGACAAAAGATGAGACAATGGTGCTGCCATTCCATCTGTGTATGAATCTGTGCCATTTCTCCATGTTAACCTTTTCACAGTCTCGCCAATGCGTTTTCTTTACCACATACCAACATTTCTTTATACTATGCAAACTCCAAATGAGACTGCACAGCACTCTTGACCACCCCCTCTTTGACTGCAGGCTCCCCTCAATACATCTTATATATGCTCATTTCATAGTCTGCTAATCCTTATTCAAATTCACTATGAAATTCTTTGGTTTCTGTGTCTTCTCATGAAATAAATCAGTTAAATAAATTGGTTATTTCATGTGCACACAAGCCCACATATAACTAGGAATACAAAGATACACCAATGCCCATATGTAGAAATTAAATTTTCAACCAAGAAAATTAAAAACATATAAGGATAGACCATACAGAGACTACCCCACCGGGGGTGGTGGTGGTGGTGGATCCATCCCATAATCAGTCACTAAACTCAGACACGGACCCTGATATAGCTGTCTCTTACAGAAGTGGATGCTCACAGTCATCTATATGATGGAGCATGGGGCCCATATTGGAGAAGCTAGAGATAGAACCCCAGGAGCTGAAGGGCTCTGCAACCGTAGAAGAGGAACAACAATATGAACTAACCAGAACCCCCAGAACTTGTGTCTCTAGCTCCATATGTAGCAGAAGATGGCCTAGTCGGCCATCATTGGGAGGAGAGGCCCCTTGGTATTGCAATCTTTATATACCCCAATACAGGGGAACACCAGGGCCAAGAAGTGGGAGTGGGTGGGCACGGGAGAAGGGCGGGGGGGAGGGGGAAGGGAACTTTCAGGATAGCATTTGAAATGTAAATTAAGAAAATATCTAATAAAAAATTGAAAAAAACATAATTTAATAATTTTAATTTAATTTTGTTTTGTTTTGTTTTGTTTTATGTATGTGTGCCTGAGTGTATGAATGCACAACATGTGCATGAATGTGCTCACAGAGATCAAGAGAAGACATCAAATTCTTTTGAACAGGAGTCATCCTACAGGTATTGAAAACCAAACTTGGTTTCTGTGCAAGGACATAAAATGCTCTTGACAACTGTGCACTCTCTCCAGCTCCAATAATTTAATTTAGCATATAATTTAAACTTGTAGACATTTCTGAAATTTTTTAAATAGATAAAAATCATTCTGACTTGTAAGAAATAAAGAAAATGGCTTAACATCTAGTGGTACAATTTTAATAATTTAAATGAATACACAATTGCTAGGCAACAAGGACACTCCACCACTTAGCAAACTAAATCAAAAAAACTTGTAGAAATCTACATAGGGAAATGACTCCTCTTTTAGCATGATAAATTAATTTTGTTACTGAAATGTCATTATACTGTCATATTTCCACTCTTGTCAGTTATTCAAACATATTCATTTTTCCTTCATAATGTTTCATTGCTAGGATAATTGAACTTTGCAGTTTTTATCTCTAGCTTATATTACCTAAAAATCTCTGTGTGCATTATTATGAGGGAAAGGGCATAGACAGAGATAGCCTTATTTAGCATGCGTGGTTTCTGATTGCACTGAAGCTCACCATTGATTATAGCTTCCTAACCTCTCTTTCCTACTCATTACCCTCTTCATTTTATATCAGTGTATACAGCTATTAGAATATCTTTATTTAGGAAGCACAAAAGGAGAACACCAAGGAGTATTGGAAAGATAATATATTTTTGTTTTGATGTTACAATTTAATTGTGGTTTGAAAATGCTGAACTATCTGAGGTATACTAAATATTCACTAGGCATTTTAGCTTTTTCTAAGTTGTAAATGAAAATGACCCAGCAAAATAAAATTGAAATTTCATAGAGTACTTTTCAAGTATGGTTTTAATACATACATTAAACAAAACACACTCATTTGAATGCAAGCTTGTCTCTTTCTCCAGGATCTGTACACACCCATGGGTCTATTAAGCTTTCAGTTCAATGCCTCCAAAATGAGTGTGTTGTGGATCAAATAAATAGTTCAACAGCTTTCATAAGCAAACAGTCTTATGGTCTGCTATATTTACAAACCTCTTGTGCTGTTTCTTTATGTTTCCCCACTTACAAAGGTTAATGCAAATTTTGCTGGAATTCAGGTGATATATTCTGCATTATTTTCTACATACACAAACCTGTTCAGAAAGAGTCCATCAAAATTATCCATGTGAATCCAACAGCCCTTTAAGGACTTGTAGAAGCAAACTGTACTTACATTTAGAAATCAGCCTTTCCCTGTTCATCTAGGAATCATTGAATGTATAGCAGGAAGGACTTCAAATATGATATAGCCTAACCCACACATTATTTTAAAAAAGGGTGAAAATTGGCTCACATTGAATGACCATGTCATTTCAAAATGTGTTTCATCTCCGATAATATTTCTTGTCTTAATGTTTGTTTTACTTGGTATTAATGTAAGCACTGTAGCTGACTTACACTTATACTGTCATGATGTCATGTCATATATATATATATATATATATATATATATATATATATATATATATATAAAATCAGCTATAGAGAACATATGCATGAATACTAGTTTTTAATCTTGTCTCGACATCTCTGCCTCAGGAGTTTTCATCTATATAGACTCATGGCTCTAGCTGCATATGTAGCTGAGGATGGCCTAGTCAATCATCAATGGGAGCAGCCCTTGGTCCTGTGAAGGTTTTATGCCTCATTATAGGGGAATGCCTGGGCCAGGAAGCAGAAGTGGGTAGGTTGGGGAGCTCGGGGAGGGGTAGAGGATAGGGGATTTTTGGAGAGGAAACTAGGAAAGGGGATAACATTTAAAATGTAAATAAAGAAAATATCTAATTATAAATAAATAAATAAATAAATAAATAAATAAATAAATAAATATTCATGACCAGTCATTGTTATTTACTCTTCTTTTTAATGTCAATGGTTTTACTGTGCATGTGTGTGTGTGTGTGTATACTCATGCTTTTCTTGTTTGTGCTGGAATGGAATTACTTATTTCCTGTGTTTTCTTTGTATTTAGATTTGTCTTGAAATATCTTCTTTTCTCCATCTATGGTGATTGAGAGTTTTCCTGTGTAAAGTAGTCTATGTTGGCATCTGTCCAGGTACTTCTAGTTTTTAGTCTTTATTGAGAAGTTGGGTGTAATTCTGATAGGTGTGCCTTTTTATGTCACCTGGCCTTTTTCCCTTGACAATTTTAGTAGTGTCTCTTTGTTCTGTTGTTTTTGTATTTTGATTACTATATGTCGAGAGGATTTTCTTTTCTGACACAGTCTAGTTGGTATTCCATACCCTTCTTGTATGTTTATAGGCATCCCATTCTTTAGGTTACAAAGTTTTCTTCTATGATTTTGTTGAGAATATTTTCTCTTCCATTTCTTCTAGTTTGTTGATGATATTTGCTTCTGTTACTCCTGTTCTCTTCTCTCATTTTTCCATCTCCTGGATTTCCTCAGTTTGTGTTTTCCTTTTTGCTTCTAGTTCTACTTTCAGGTCTTGCATGGTTTTATTTATTTCTTTCACTTGTTTAATTGTATTGTCCTGCATATCTTTAGGGGATTTATTTGTTTACTTTTAAAACACCTCTACCTATTGGATTGTATTTTCTTGTATTTCTTTAAGGAATTTATTAATTTCTTCTTTAAAGGCCTCTATCATCTTTGTAAGATTGGATCTAAGGTAATTTTCTTGTGCTTTCTTTGTGTTAGGATATCCAGGGCTTGCTGTTATAGGGAGTCTGTGCTCTGAAGGTGTCATGTGACCCTAGCTTTTGCTGTTTGTTTTCTTCTAAGGGTCTTTAGCCATCTGGATAGCTTCAGTCCCTAGATATTCCTGTTGTAGTAGGTATTGGGAGGGGATTAACCTTGATGGTTCTGGTGTAGCAGGCCTCTCATTGAGCTGTATGTTTCCAGATCTGCAGGTTTGTATGGTCCAGGAGCTGCAGATCCAATGAAGATAGGCAGAGAGGTGGTAGGAGAATAGATGTCCACCTGGGTTATCAAGCTGCTAAGGACAGCTAGGCTTGCTCCAAAGGACTCAGCAAACAGGGAAGATGAGTGGGAGGGAAGGGAAGCTTACTTGTATGATTCAGGACCCACAGGTCTGTTGAAGGTTGATGGAGAGATGGGGGAAGAATGGAGGTCCTCTAAGGCTAGCAGCCTGCTCAGGGCAGCTCAGCTTGCTCCAGAGGTAGCATTTTATATTTTCACTCTGTAGAACTTATAAAATGTACAAGTTTATGTGTCATAATAAACTTCAAAGATTTGTTCATCAAAGTAGCTAAGTTTTCTCCATTCCTAGTTCATTTAATTATGTATCAATGGATCATGCCATCTTTTGCCAGTGATCTGTTGATATTGTGGAGTTCAGTCATTGATATTTACAAGTTTTCACACCAGCCTTTCACACTTAATACATCCTACTGGAACATGATATGAAATTCTTGGACTTGCTCAAAATCTTTAAGATTTTATATGTATTTCGGAAGAAATACTGACATTCAGTTTTCTTCTGAAATGAAAAAAATGAAAAACTGAATGTCAGTATTTCTTTCTTGAAAGAAAAGACTTTGATACTGGCCCCATACAACAAGTTTCAGAATATTCTCTTTATGTTCCGTAAGAGCTTTGGGAGACCTTGAAATTTATTCACCTTAAATGTTTGGTTCACACCACAGGAGCAAAGAATCCATCTCAACGGTATGAGTTCTTCCTATTGTTTCCTTCTTCCTTCTTTATTTCTAATAGGTTATGAATCATTGATTCATTTTTAAAGATAGAACCATACTCAAATATTGGAAGCTTGTGTCTTACAGTGAGCCAATATATCCCATCTAAGGTATCAATTCTGTTGACAACATTCCCTTTACTTTCTGTTTACTGTCATTCATCTGACTACTACCCAACAATCACTTTTTATTATCTGCTATTTATAGTTTATGCCATGTCTTTCTTTCCTTGGTCTGATTTTGTAGGTTAATATATTAATCTTTTCAAAGAACTAAACTTCTCTTTCACTAAATTTTTTTATTTTTTCTTATATCTCAGTTATTTCTGCTCAAACTTTTAATGCTTTACTTGCTAGCTGGAGACTCAAATGATATTCCCTAAAGTAGTTTATCATTTATTGGTCTTAAGGAAAAAAAACCCTAACGTTAACACTTCACATTTTATTTGTATCACTTGATACATTTACATTAATTATAGCTGTTTATAAATACAATTATTTCTTTCATCATATTTTTTCCTTTCTATATGTCTCTATAATTTTTCTATGCTTTTTTTGGACATTTTTTGGATTTTTTCTCATTTTGCCTCTTCCTTTCCAATTTCAATTTCCATTTTGTATTGCTTAATTTAGGAAGTTAAATTTACACAAGTGTGAATTACATATGTAAAATACAATAGTCTAAAGCTAATCAATATTTCTGTCTTCCTCTTAAATAATTCAAGAAGTTAACACTTAACTTTCCTCACATTAATGCTATTGTTTGGGGGATTTTTTGCTCTACTCTTTTTTCTTATTATTTACACTTGCTATTTCACTTTTTATAGTTGATAGTGATATATATTTTATTTATATATTTATCACTTTCATTATTCTTTCTCTGAAATTAATTTCTTGTTTGTAAGAGTGTTGTGAACATAAATACACATCATTTAGAATTTTTACTTAATAAACTTGTTCTGCTGGCAAAAATCTGTCAGATTTTATATTCTAGGACATATTTTTACTTTATCTATATCTTGAAGTACATTCTGCTGTTTTGGAATATAGGCTGGCAGCTGTCTTGTTTCATTCCTTATAAAATATCTTAGTACCTTCTGAATTCCATTTTATATTATAAGAAATCTGCTATCAGTCTACTTTAGGGGCCAGCAAACCTGCTACATTTGGAACACTATGTGTTTGTGGAAATAAAGTTTTATTGGAATACAGGTGTCTTATATAATTTGCCTATTTTCTACGCCAGCTTTCACTACAGCGGTAGAGTTGAGTATTTTTGGAGATCTCACTGTTCTCTGAACATAAGGTTTTACTTTTAGATACATTCTAGTAAAGATCATTGATCCTGATCTTCAGCAACTACTGAATCAACAACCCTTTAAGATGTCATCTCTGTAATATTGAGCTATAAAATGTCACTGTGATTTTTTTAAGTATTCTTTTGATAAATGCCTTCAGGGCTTATTGAAGACATAGATCATTGTCTGTAACAGTTTCCGAATTTCTTAAGGACATTAAACATTTCTTATAATCTATAAGTGTTAATTGATATTCCTTCATCATTACACAGTCTATGCCTTTTTTTATCTAGCTACCAGATATACCTATATTTATAGTAGCTACCAGAATTCCTTTGCTCTCTATACAAGAGTACTTCTAAGATCCTGATGTCACTTTATTTTTTATGAGGTCATCTTCTCTATAAAGGAGTGAAAAGAATTTCTCAGCAATCTTAGTTGCTGCAACTGAAGGGTATGTTAGGATGCTCTTTTGCAATACTGAAGGGACAGAAAGCCTAACCCCTTATTTTATGAGGACCTTCTGAGCATATAGGAAAGCAACTTGCAAAGAGAACACAGTGCTATAACTCTTCAGAGTAAAAATTTACTGTCTTCTTTCACAAAACAACAGTTCTAACAAAAAAATCGTGTAAATTAAAAAAATCATAAATTTTATTTTTAAAAAATTAGAATTTTAGATATAGTGAATGAGATAAGTGTAACTATATATCAATATTTATAGCATATATTTCTTATTATCTAGATTGCCAAATAAGGTATATTTTAAGCACAGAAGACTGTCATTTGATTAAAGATTGTAATCAGATTCAAGGTCATTTCCACCTCAAATCAGTGTGCCTCAGAGAAATGCCTTTTTTTACTTGAAATTTTCTCAGCTGCCCTACTTCCTAAATACCAAGGGAATCCTTGGCTACTATCCTGTTACTGAAACACAAATCCTTAGTGTTACCTTCACTTTCAAATCTTTCTTTTTCCACTCATTTATCAACTTAGGAGCTTGATCTGTGTATCAATCCTTTGTTAGGGCCAGCTTCTTCCTGATTAGAATATTGCCAGTTTTCTTGCAGTTGTCTAGTCTCTAGTATCTATTTAATTTCACTTCTTTATAAAGACATATAAGCTGCAGAAACACTACACACAATCACTCTGTACATCTTCTGTATAGAATCTTAGGGGAAGTTTCCATAATGATGATTTTCTGAAATAAGGATATTCTAAACTTGGGAGGTGAAGAATAAGGGAATTTTAGTTTTATGTATGATATTTCTAATTTTAGGTTTATACAATGAGATATAGCCATGTACAACTACTTAGATAAGACAAATCAAATATAAAAAGTTTCTGTGCTTATTGTAGACTCAAAGGCTCTATCATCCAGAACTTTGCTGTACTTCTCCACTATCCTCAAACATTCTATTTTTTCTTAGCTCTGATTTTAACCTTAAACTGAATTTCACAGATAGATCAATTAAAAACGTTGTTACCAAGTCAACTGATTCCTTATATTCCTAATTCATTTCTATTGTTTTGAATACAAGGTCTCCCTATGTAGCCCATGCTGGCCTGTAAGTCTTTATGTAGCAGATACTAGCAAGAAAGTCACAATCCCTTTGCCTCAGATACCTGCTTGGCTGTCCCTCCATTTCTTTGCTATCAGCCTGTTCTCTGACATAAAACAGAAACAAACTCAAACAAGATATAGCCTCCAGTCTCCTGTCAAGGTAGGCTATTAAGCATGATTTCTTAAGCATGGTTTCTCTTCATCCTTGTCAGAAACATTTCCCTATATGCTTCTTCTGCCCACATCCTGCTCCCTGCTCTGTGCCAACACGCTGCACATTGTGCCCTTTACTTTACCTCATCTGCAGTCTTGGACTTTGCAATTTTCTTGTTTACCACATAGCTTTCCAAACCTGAACCCTGATGGTATTGGTGATTCTCTCCATCTGCACATATCTGCCTTCAAACAACTGATCCAAGGACCAATCTAGAAAGATGCTCAAAAGAGTGGAAAAGTTGAAAACATTTACATCTATGCTGGAGGTCAACAAACATTGAGTTACTACAAAGAAAGATACTATATATACATAAATCTCTCTCTCTCTTTCTCTGTCTCTTTCTCCTCTTTCTTAAAGTTAAAGATCTTGAGATGAGGAAGAAATCTCTTTGAATACTGAAAGCCTAATGGAATAACTTGGTTCTTTGAAACAAGGACCTCTTCTGGCTATGGATAGAGTGAGATGAGACTGTAGGATAGATGAGAGAGGTGCTGTTGATGTGGGTAAAGAGGAGTTTGTATCTGTTTGGGAGCAAGGTATATGACCTGCTTCCTCATCTCAGTATGCTTAACTTTAAAGTCCCATTTATGAAATTCCTTTTGTCACATAAGGGAAGATATTCTCAGTTTTTGGCAATTAAGACAATGACACTCTAAGGACCCATGTTTTACAGATTACCCCTTGATTTATGTTAAATCAAGTTAGAACTTTTAAACTTAATCATGAAATTTAATCAATGCACAGCCAGTAAAACTGCCCATTTGATATTAAATTTTGAGCTTTTCTTCAATGTGTTATGTTCTATGTATATGTCTATGATATACTGCTCCTGAGTGATGCCTGGCCACAGCAGCAGGCTGCCATGCCAAATAAGCTATACAATCATGAAGAAATGCTCTATGAGGATCTGTAGGTTGATAGTATTATTTGCAGACTCATAGCATTTTCCTCAGAGATGAGTTTATAGAAAAATAAAGCAATAACATGTGAGAAGTGTTTGTATTCTGTTTAGCAGAAATGTTACCTAATAATTGACAGTCATATTTCTCTAAACATGTTGAATAATCTATATTGAAACAATACTAAGTAAAAATGGTTAAGAAGCTTGAACAGTAATGTACACAGAAATCTGCATATCTATCCTGCAGTTCCCTCTGAATGTGAGATAGGAAAATGATTTTAAGAGGTAAATTTTATGCCACTTTAGTAGGAAAACTGTGCCCATCCCTAAACAATGTGATTTCCTTGAGATGTTTTTCTTTCCATTTGAGCCCAAAGAATAAGAAAACATACCACACTTGGCATTCTAATCGACAAAGATCCACTACTTCTTGGCTCTTCTACCTGCTATGAAAATGGTATAACAATGCAGAGGTTGGGTACCACTAGGGCATGAGAACCAGACACAGCCACCACAGAAACAAAACATTAGAAAAGTATTCATACTGGGAAAGATAATTTATTACATTATATAGGTTATATTTACATAACATGTTAAAATTCACTATATATATATATATATATATATATATATATATATATATATATATATATATAACACACACAGACTTCCATGCATGCACATTTTTAAAGGTGTCTGTTTCAGAAGCTTGACATTGTACCACTGTGGAGACTACTGCTTTTGGTGATCCATACATATGGGGGGCAGCAGGACCTTTTCCCGTTGCTCTCAGAAATTTTGCTGAAATAAACTGACAATAGGCAGATGAATAGAAGTAGGCATAACAAATTTATTTGATCATAGTTTTTAGAGACATCAGAGCCTTTGCGCTAAAGAAAGACCCAAAGACCCAGAGTGAACTATTCACTATTATGCTGGGGTTTTATAAAACAGGGACAACCAGGTGGAAATAGGATTTGATAAAAGAGGAGGTCTGAGAGAATGGGCATAGACTGACTGAGGAGAGACAGTGAGGTCATCTGTTCAGATTCAGCCTGACCTTCAGCTATAGAATTTCTTCTTCACGGCAATGGGGCAGGACCCCACCAGAAATAAGGTCACCATTTTTCTATGGCCAGTTGTTACCAAGACAGCCATCAAAAGGTAGAGTCATATTTTTAGATTGATGGAATGGCTTTGGAGAAAAGGTATTCCAGTTCCTGTGATCTCCCATGGGGAAGAGGAATTCTGGTTTCTGAACGTTTTCTTGGGAGAGATTGTGACATGGGGACAGGGGAACGAGGAAAGGTCAGAAACTAAGTTTGCTTCTGAGGCCTTCAGTTTGAAGTATTGTTTGTTAAGCCTCAACTCCCTAGAGCTTGAAGTCTGCAGGGAAGTTGGAGTCAAGAAGGAAAGATGTAAAATGAGGGAGAGCAAGAGCTAACTGGAAGTCACAATCTGGAGCTGGTGGTAACTCATCCTCTGACACTGATGGTATGCTATCCATGAGGGAAGCTGTAATTCTTTGTTGCCTGGCCTGAGATTAGGAGATGACAACTAACAGATGAATGGAGAGCAGAGAGTAATATGTCTACTACTCCATAGCAGTATTCATGAGCTCTCCAAATACTGGCTACTGCTTAGTTTCTACCATCCAAATCTTACATGAGAGCCTTTCTCACTGCCTATTCTATCTGTCATCACAGACATCTTTAAACCACAACTCAGTTTAGCCATGTTGACACACTACAAAACACACACACACACACACAAACACACACACACACACAGAGAGAGAGAGAGAGAGAGAGAGAGAGAGAGAGAGATACACACATGCTCCATATTATACAAAATATATTTTAAACAATGTAATAAACCAATAAACCACTCTCATTTCTACAATTGGTTACTTGGTTATAATGTTTATAATGTCTCCCTTGACACTATTCATTATTCACACCCTTCACTATACATTATTTCTTTTGCCCTGAAAAAAAAAATGCTTGTACCTGCCTATTGGTGACATCATCCTTTATTCTTGAGTTCCAGACCTACCATTTTTGGCTGTCACAGAAGTGCACCATATATTAGACAATTCATCACATCCTGGAGGATGCTACTTCAATCTCATGGGGTATTTCTACCCAGCTGGTAGAAAAATTGAGTCATCAAAAGTTTGTTGCATCTTCCAACCACTCAATTGTTTCAGAACGACAGAAATATGGCAAATAGAAATAAGTCCTGCCTGCCTCCCGCCCCCATGTTGGTGTCTGTTCATAGTAGCCCAGGCATTCTAGAATGGCTGTAGCCAAATCCATTAAGGCGAGTTCAGGTTTATGCCGTTGCATTTAACTCACACCTTTATTTTTGATCTTCATGAACATACCAAGCATTCTTAGAAATGTCTAGAGAAGGCTGATTTGCATATGTATTTTATGGTCATCATAACCATCTAATGACTCAAATTCTCCTATTCTGATGTCCCCCTTTGCTGAATAACTACATGAAACAAGTATCTTTATTTTCTACCCATTGAAGAGGTATATAGATACTGTGCCATGGTTTGACTGCCTCCTTTGAAGTTTAATTCCTATTGCTCTCCCAATCCATAACATAGGTTGGAAGATATCTATAACCTTGGAAAACTACTTTTCCAGGTAATATGAACAATAAGAAACACTGCTTAGACAACCATCACTCAGAGATTTCCCTCTACTATTGTTACCTTAGAGCTAGTGAGCTAAGCTAAGTCTAGGTAACTCACCTATTAATTGTTTGGGATTATGTGAGAATCTTCAAGAATTTATTCTGGACCAAGCTCAATTGTTTCCTTTCTCAATCATCTAGCCATGGGCAACTCCATGTGCAGCGGTAAGAAGTTAATTGGAAGAAAGACCATAACATCTGCCCTAATCTAATCTTGGAAGAGACACTTATCATTTTGTGTCATGTTCCATTGGCTATATAGACAGAATCTAGCATACTATGTAAGAAGAGTGTACAAGGAATGAATCTTAGGAAGCAAGGAAAATTCATCTTGATCTTAGAGACTGGTTACCAAACAAAGAGAAGGCAGGGTTGGGCCTAGACACATTTACCCGAGTATTAAGTATGAGGTATAGTAAAATAATTTAAAGCTGTGTTGAAATAACTGAGAAAGAGAGATTGTAGATATAACTTAATGTTTAACCACATGCCATAGCTGATTTGGGGAACTGTAGGTAAATATCACTGATCCTCACTGATATTTAAGCTTTGATTGTGTTCTCACTCCCTTTGACAGTCCACAACTTCCTGTCTGCATTTTCTTTGTTAGCAATGGTAGGTCCTGATGATTTGCTTCTCGAGCACAATCTCTAACTTAGTCACAATACCCTGACATTGTCAGTATACTATTAACACTCTCCCAAACTCACTCAGCTGCAGATGAAACCTCTATTCTCTGCACAGAGGATTAAACCAAGTGGCTTACTTGTAATTGGCCAGTGCTTATAACTGAGTTATAGTGCTAAAACTCTATTTATTTTGATATATGGCCTCACTAAATTGTCTAGGCTGGCCTTCAACTGGTCTCTCTTATTTTATCCCACACAATGCTGGTAACTCCATCTGAACTAATATCGTTTGGGACACCAGACAATGATTCAGCCAAGTGTTGCTGAAAGAAATGGTAGTAGTGGAGTTAAAAAAAGACAGTTGATATAGATACTTCATATGGTAATCAGGGTAGGTTAGGATGAAGAAAAGGTAAAGTTGAAATTTGTAAAGATGGGAGAGTAGTCATGCAGGTGATAGAAACAAGAAAGTGTAAATGGGGAACAAGGTGAGCCTTAAGGCAAATATAGACTTGGGCTGGGTTGAGTAAAAAAAGCAGGCCACACACATGAAGTTACAACAGGACTGAGGTGGATATAAAAGGCTTTACTTTTAAGGAATTTATTTTTATTCAATTTAGTTTGTAAGTTTTTGGTGAACATCTATAAAAACAAGCCCATAAGCTATGACAGTAAATATAGAATAAATGAAGAAAGCCGGTTGTATGGTTCTAACATTCTAACAACTTTATATTATTTTCCCTCTAATTCTTTTTTATTAATTATTAAAAAAAAACCCAAAACATTGTTTCATTTCTGCCAGCAGGCATGGGATGTATTTTGTTGTAGGTGTGAGTACAGATCACAGAGGAGGTGATGACTTGGTGGCTAGAAGAGAAAGGAGAGGGTTATATAATGCTTCTGGGAAGTCTGGAGGAAGTACTCATGGCATGCTATAGCTAAGCCACCAAAATGGTTGTGAGCCTCTTGGAAATTGAGCTGCCATCACTGTTGAGGTCCAGGTTCATCCTGTGGCCAAGGACACCAAAGTCCTTCTGGTTGTTCATGAAGGTGACCAGCTCTATGTTCATGAAAGGAAGGAACTCAGTTTCAGGAGCTGACAGCTGTTCTGTTCCCATCCTTCTCACTGTACATTTGGAAAACAGCAATCAGGATATCTATGCATCTCTCAGTCTCTGTAGACCTGGAAATTTTTGCCAAGCTGAGGAAATAGCCCTGCCTGCAACTGCAGCTGATGGTGGATGGGACAGATGTCCCTTGTAATTCTTTTTTTTTTCTTCAACTTTTATTAGATATTTTCTTCATTTACATTTCAAGTGTTATCCAGAAAGTTCCCTATACCCTCCCCCCTCCCAGCCCTGCTCCCCCACCCATCCGCTCCCACCCCCTGGCCCCGGCGTT
>LR749503.1:3219482-3287978 GCA_902729485.2 Mus minutoides | reverse complement strand
CCATCAGTGGGAAGAGAGGCCCCTTGGTTATGCAGACTTTATATGCCCCAATACAGGGGAACGCAGGGGCCAAGGGGTGGGAGTGGGTGAGTAGGGGAGCAGGGCCGGGAGGGGGGAGGATATAGGGAACTAGCTGGATAACACTTGAAATGTAAATGAAGAAAATATCTAATAAAAGTAGTAAAAAAAAAAAAAAAAAAAAAAAAAAAAAAAGAAGGGGAAGAAACATTCAAAAAAAAAAAAAGAACACTGTTTAAAATGGTTTCTGATATATTCACATAGTTTTATAATTCTCACCACTATCACCTTCAGAATATCCCCCTGGAGCATCTTCATATCATTAGCAGTCACATCTCATAGTTCTTCCCAGTCCTTCCAGGAACTCTGGGAAAATAGGAATACACTTTCTCTATAGATTTGATGATTCTATACATTTCTTATGAGTGGAATCACATTGTATGTTGACTTTTGAGACTATCTTCAATGTCTTTAAGTCTCATCTATGTTAAAGTGTGTGTCAGTGTGTCTGTTCTCTTTATTTTCAAGTATCAATTCCTTCCATAGATTTACCACATTTATCTACTTACCAGGAGCATTTGAATTGTGCTTATATTTTATTGACTATCAACAAATAATGGTAGTATAGTTTTTCAATTACATGTTCTTATGGGGATATGTGCTTTTGTTTCTATTAAACATATACCTGTGAGTAAAATTGCTGGGCCACTTGATTAGAAAATTTATTATTTGCAGAACTGACAAACTGTTTCCAAAACTGCTGAATAGTTTTATATTCCACACAGCTGAACAAGGGTTCCAAATTCTCCACATTTTTGCCAAGTCTTAGTACTGTCTTTTCGTTTTATGCCAGCCATTCTGCAGGGTGTGCCTATGTGGTTTTGATTTGTATTTTCCCTAGTAGTTAAAAATGGTCACAGTTTTTCATGTTTATTATTCCCTTGCTTTGGATAGACATCATAATCTTTGGATAAACAACAATTATAAATACTTTGCCTATTTAAAAAATATTTTATTTTTAATTATGTATATGTGTGTCTGTATGTAGTATATCCTCTTGAGTGCAAGTGACCACAGAGATCAGAAGAGTGCGTCAGATCCCCTGGAGCTGGAGTTACAAACCATTATAAATTTCCTAGTTTGAGTCCTGGGAACTGAATTATAGCCTTATGCAAGAGCTGCTCATATCCTTGATTACTGAGCCTTCTCTCCAGGCCCCTACTTTTACACTAGGATTATTTGTTCATAATTACATTGTACGAACATTTTACATAGTCTAGTTACAATTCCTTTATTGGATATATAATTTTACATGTTCTCCCAATCTGTAGGTTCTTTTTTTTATCATTCTTGATCATATTTGCAGTCCAAAAGCTTTTACTTTTGACATAGTCCAATTTATCTATTATTCTGTTATTTGTTTGTTGGTTTGTTGGTTTTGTATTTTAGAAGTGATTGCTAGCCAATGTCATACATATTTACTTGTTTGCCTTTTAATGAATTCTACTGGTCATAGTTCTTCCAGGTAGATTAAATTTTATTTTAATTTTTGTGCATGATATAGGGAATTGATAAATTGTCCTTTTATGCATGTGGGCATGCAGCTGTTCCACTATCGTCTTTACCTGTGCATCCAGCCTGATGTCCATGCCATGATTACCAAAACATTATCCAACATTTTATGCTCAAACATGGCCACCCATTCTTCTTTGTGGATGCCTTGAAGGAGCTAGGAACAGAGTGATGAGACTGAGAGTTTCCTATGAGAATTGGTGAGCTGGTTTCGTGTTCATAGGGGAAAGAGAACAGATGCACTGTGGGTCTAGATCTTGGAGTAGGATCATATGTAAGAGGTGAGAGTTTGGGTTGCAAGGTAACAGAAAAATGTCTGTCATTTCTACTTAACCCACCAGGTACTCAGAACTTTTACTGAGGAAGTAAAGATGATGAAAGGAACAATGTGGCTCCTCCAAAGTTGACTTTAAGCTCATGCTTCTGAGAAATTTTGAAGCAGTCAACTGCAGATGCCATTGGAAACCTTGGCAATGAAAGAATTTGTTCCTCAAGGTAACAAAACTCAGATTATACCTAGAAAATCTTGCTTCGAACCTCAGCTTGTTCATGCTCAACATCCAGATGTGGCGTTCAGATGTTCTCTCACTATCTCAAAACCCAACCTCTCACTCTTACCAAACTCCAGATCCCCTTTGGGCCTCACTTGGTCATTGTGTTCTGCTTGTCTTCCTAATGCTGCTTATCATTCTCTGAAATTATTTAACTTTGTTATCTGGTTTAGCTAAAATGTAAGCTCCAAAACAATGGATTTTGAATGTAGTTGATTTATATGTTAATGAAACAGTTGCTGCATATTATGGTATAAATTGTGCTCTCCCCTCCTACTTAGATAATGAAGAACTAACTCCCAATTTGCTACCTTTGATAACTGGTTAAATTTCGGTGAGGTTAGAATGCTGGATGCTCATGATGGGATTTGTACCTTACCAAAAAAAGACAATGCGAAAAGGCCCACCTACATTGGCTGCAAATGACAAGAGACAGCTTCCTATGGAACACATTTGAAGGGCATTTTAATCTTCCACCCTCTAAACTCCAAAATGTTCCCATATCCAAGTAGTATTGAAAACTAAAGAGATCAATGATATGAGCTAGTGACATAGAAAGAGAAAATGGCCCCAAAATTGTTTTTGAATAAGTCTGAGAAGGAAGAGCTAGAGGATAGGAAAAGGCAAATCACTCAAGAAAATTATTTGTTTGTTTTTATGGGCAAAATAAACTATTATTGAGAGTGAAAGTAACTTATTATCAACTCTGTTCTTAGTTCTGTACACATTAACTGAGCAATCATTAAACAGAAAGCCAAAGCTCTGATGGGGTAGAAGACTCATAAAAAGTAACTGCAAGATGCATTGGGTTTTGAAGACTGTCACAGCAATAGAGGTGATCTCAACAGTATCTGAGCTCTTGGAAGGAGAAAAGTAGAGAAGAGGATATTTATTCAATCACTCAATCATTCATGTAAGAGTTTTGGGGAGCTTCTGCATGCTAACCCAGCTTAATAACTTAGAACAGCGTAGATCTGTTAAGATGAGCAGCACAGTGTCTCCAGGTTTAGACTTGCAGACTGCGATCTCTTGGAATCCAGAGTAGACTCCTGAACCCCTGCAGATTCCAGACTCTGGGATGCTCAAGTCCTTTATATAAAGTTGTGTTATATTTGCATATAGCTTACACATATCTTCTAGCATATCTATAACATGTATGACACCTACTACACTATAAATGCTATACAAATAGATAGGAAAATTATGTTTGGTACAGGAAGCCACCCTTATGAGCCTAGCAATAGAGAAAACAGTCCATGCATTTGGTATGATTGTGGATACACACACACACACACACACACACACACACACACACACACACAGGACCAACTGACCTACAACTGTCTGCAACTTGTCTATAGAGAAAATAATGTACTTCCTTCATGGCAAGAAAAAATATTATGTGTTGACATTGGGAATCCATTATGTGGAGGCTTTCATTAGAAAACTCAAAGATGACTAAATTTATCAAATATTTTAGGGGTATATATTTTGCTTTAAGCTCTATCTTATGGTAAAACAAAAGAAGTCATAGAAGCTGTTATGACAAACATATCAGTTGGAGAATAACTGAGTTTCAGTCAATGGCAATAGACTAGAAATATGTTATGATGAACATAGATTAACTTAAGCTCAAAATAGTTTTCTTAAAATAAATTAATGATGTTATCTAATAATGTACCTTAAAGCTCTAGAATCTTCCATGCCTTTTAGCATCTGGTGACAATAGTGAATTTGGTCCATTGTGTAGGAAGAGCACATGGAGATGAACCTTATTGTATTTTTATTATTTTTAAAACATAGACTTTAAACCTTAGAAAGGTTATAACAGAATTCCTGAGTCTGAAAAGGTTTTAACATTTCACTGAAAATGACACAGCTTTCTTTGGACAACCAACCCTGGTTAAAAGAGTTCTTCCCATGAGCTTTGTCCAGGGCATGGGCATGGTGTCAGTTACAAGAAAGGCTATGTGGCTCATTCCTCATACATTGTTCTGAATACTTGGCTTGACAAAGTGTCTTTAGACATAACAAATTTAGCAGCCGCAGTCAAATTACAGGCTGTAAAAAATATTGCAGTATGAATTATTTGTAAAGAAATAAAAGATGCATTGTAATTTGCCAAGAAACAACTGTCTAATGTGTTTTCTCTTTTTTAAAAAAAATGTGCTTGCTTGCAAAATATTTGGAAAGTAAATTATCTATTACTATTGCTTGCTTGCTAATTGTCAGTAATAATCCCTTTCAATTACCATGGTAAAGTAGGTCAGCCAATTTTTAGTGCTTATGAAACTTGCAATTTAGAGCAAGATGGCTTATCAGCAAGTTACAGTTTAATATGATTGAGCAAGTGCACGCCCTCCAGTCCTATGAACCTTAAACATGAATCCTGACCTGCTATGGATGATATATGAAAGCAATATGCTATATTTACATAATTTTGTACCTGTTTGAAATGGTGGTAGTTAAGACTCAATATCTTTATTATTTTTAATTAATGTAGACTATGGTTTTAGAAACAATATTTTTATTTATAGAAAATTTAACTGAATGCATTGGTTGCCAAATACATCTTACCCTACTTCCCATTTTAATTTACCTAAACCCCTCTTTGGGTATTTCATATTCATGGGCAGCTTAAAAATTTGAAATTATCTTTGTATACTTTTGAATAAGATAAACTACCCCCATACCCTCTACCTCCACTCAGGCCCCAATCAGTTTTCCTAGCATCTTGGCCATTTACATAACTCATCTCTCATGATATTTTTTATTGGATATTTTCTTTATTTACATTTCAAATGTCATCCCCTTTCCTGGTTTCCTGTTTGAAAAACACCCTCCCCTATCCCCTGTCCATGCTCACTAACCCACCTACTCCTGCTTCATGGCCCTGGCATTCCCCCACACTGGGGCATATAACCTTCATAGGACAAAGGGCCTCTCCTCCCATTGATGACCAGCTAGGCCATCCTCTGCTGCATATGCAGCTGGAGCCATGCATCACACCATGTGTATTATTTGGTTGATGGTTTAGACCCTGGGAGCTCTGGGGTACTGTCTAGTTCATATTGTTGTTCCTCCTATGGGGCTGCAAATCCTTTTAGCTTCTTGGGTCCTTTCTCTAGTTCCTTCATTGGGGATTCTATGCTCAGTCCAATGGATGGCTGTGAGCATCCACCTCTGTATTTGTGAGGTACTGGCAGAGGCTCTCAGGAGAGAGCTATATCAGGTTCCTGTCAGCAAGCACTTGTTGGCATCCACAACAGTGTCTGGGTTTGATGATTGTAAATGGGATACATCCCCAGGGAAGTCAGTCCCTAGATGGTCATTTCTTCAGTCTCTATTCCACACTTTGTCTCTGTAACTCCTTCCATGGGTGTTTTGTTACTCCTTCTAAAATGGATAGAAGTATCCACACTATGATCTTCTTGAGTTTCTTGCAGTTTGTGAATTATATCTTTGATATTCTGAGCTTCTGGGATCCTGGACTAATATCCACTTATCAGTGAGTACATATCATGTGTGTTCTTTTATGATTGGGTTACCTCACTCAGGATGATATACTCCAGATCCATCCATTTGCCTATAAAATTTGTAAATTCATTGTTTTTAATATACCATGTTTTCTGTATCCATTCCTCTGTTGATAGACATCTGGGTTCTTTTCAGCTTCTGGTTATTATAAATAAGGCTGCTATGAACATAGTGGAACATATGTCCTTGTTATATTTTGGAGAATCTTTTCGTTATAGGCCCAGGAGTGGTATTGCTGGGTCCACTATGTCCAATTTGATGAGAAACTGCCAAACTGATTCCCAGAGTGGTTGTATCAGCTTTCAATCCCACCAGCAATGGAGAAATGCTGGTGAGGATGTCAAGAAAAAGGAAAACTCTCATGGTATTTGAAGAACTTTATTTGAAGAATTTTATAATGACACTGGCAATGATAAGAAAGGCTTGGGACAGGAAGTGTATGAGGGGAGGAAACAGTTGTCCAGCAGAATCAGTGGGGACTGAGCTAAGGAACTGATGGGAATGGAAAGGAGGAGAACATCATGGGTATCACTGAAGTGACAGAGCAGTGATGCTAATGTGGATGCAGGAGAGGAAAGGCTTCCGGGGCTTCTGGCTCAGTCTAGTAAGTACATTAAGAGAGAGAAGAATATTCCAGAAGAATTAATTGGGGAGTCAGGAAACACTGAGTTGCTATAGTTAAGGGACTTTTGAGTGACAATGTCCATTTCGGGTTGCAATGGGGGCAGCAGATAACTTAGGAAAGCCTCCTGGGACCAATGTCAAGCTGTATGGATCATCAGTGTACATTGGAGAACAGATGTTCCTGGATACAGAAAGTGTGTGAGGGGGTTTGGCACTTGTACAAAGGGGAAAACTAGTTTAAATCCACCAAATTCTTGCTGGCTTGATGGTGGTGAAGGCAGTAGAGAAGTAATAGAATCTGGGGTTTGAAAGGGTGAGTCTTTTTTAATTCAAGCTTTATCCACCCAATTGAATAACTTAAACTTTAGCGCTCTCTCTCTCTCTCTCTCTCTCTCTCTCTCTCTCTCTCTCTCTCTCTCTCTCCCTCTCTCTCTCTCTGCCTTCCCTTCCCTATGAGTATCTCTGTGTGTGCATCCTTGTCTTTCGTCTTCCTACTGAATACTCAAACAAGATAATGAAGTAATAAAGTTTGCCTATTTTACCTCGATGTCTGTAATCCAGAGACCATCTGACTTAGCTTTCTGAACACATGAGAACCCTAAGGTCAAGGGAGATTTCCTGAGCCACCGAAGACCTCTCTGTTGATTGGCATCATTCAGGATAACATCACATGCTGTTTAATCTGATATCATTCCTACAAGTCTCTTTGGTATTAACCAAATTGGAGATGATTCAAAGCTCATACTCCCCTTTGACTTCAATTTTAATTTTTGTAAGTGTATCTGGGATTCTTAAATATCAAAATTTCCCCTTGTTCAAAACCTAAAGAATAAATAGAAACTTTCAGCAAATTTGATGCTTTGTGATTAATCCTACTTGGGTTTTACAAGCTCCCTATTCCACAACAGTATGATGTCTTTGCATTAAAATGGAGGGGGGGGATTTGAGATGAATTTAAGTCACCCTCCATCTCTACCTTTTATGACAGCAATTTTATAAAGGTTGAACACAGTTACTCCACACCTGTTTTTTTTAAACTGAAAAGGACCCAGCTGCACTCTGTAGGGAAATCACATAGACAACTGGAGATTTTGTCAATTTTCAGCCAAGCTTGGCTAGAGAAAAGTGGATAGCTGATTTGTGCAGATAGAGAGTAAGTCCACTTACCTGTAGATGAGCCTGGCCTGGCTAAGGAGACCAGAGATAATGAGAAAGGCTTCCTTTGGTTTTGTGGGAGAAATCTAGATTCTGTAACATCAATCAAGACGGCTTTATCTGATTGCTAAGTTTCAAGAGAACCAGTGAACATTTAAAAGAGCTATAGAGAAAGAGAAAAAGGAGACAGAGTGTGCAACCATTTTTGTTATGTAAGTTTCAACACTAAAGCAGTAATGATATATAATTAACATAAAACTTCAATTTTAGGGAATTAATGATGGAATCTAGGCTAATTTTATAAGAACAAAGCACTTCCTTTTAGGTTTCCAGGCCTCACCTGCAAGAGATTATAACTCTAGCTCAATGCCCATGGAAAAGAAACAGTGGGCTGGTGTGAACTGGCTTGGCTAACCAAACTCAATTCTTCACAACTGAAAGTTTAAAAGTCTCATTAAAAATAAACCCACATCATATATCCTGTTAGATGTTCCATGAATGTGGACTAAAGTCACCTGAGGCATGTTGCTTTCTGTATCTTCTCATCTACCTGCAGGATAGAACTGGAAGGAAGTCTCACAAAGTGTGGGCACATGGGACACTATCAAAGAATGTTCAAGAAACAAATTCATTTCTAGCCCCAAACATACATACACACACACACACACACACACACAATGTATAAAAAAAACGATGCTATTAACTTATTTTTAATGATCTGATTCTTACGGGTCCCCCTGACTAATGCACCGCTGTTGCTTGTAGGGAAGCATGCAGTTTCAGAGTCTCTTGCAAAGAGTCCTATTTCATTTAACTTAGGATGACTCTTCTTGTTCTAAAGAAGCCAAGTGGGGACAGTGCATGTTTCTGAATAGTGAGAAATCCTGACCCAGGCCTTTCTCCAAGATACCCAGCAGTGTGGGCTTCACATGTCCCTTTCCATCGAGAGAGGGAACTCACTGCTCTTCCCATTCTTGCCTGTCATAGTGAAACAGAGAACCAGTCAGGATTGTCTCAGAAACATTAAGGACTCCCCATAAGGGAAACTGATTCTGAAAGTACTCCTTATGAGGACATTTTGTACTCCCCATTTTGTCTCCTACTGAATCCTCCATGTAAACACTAAGACATTGTCTCGTTGCCCTGAACTTGGACTTTCCTCCAAATATATTTTATCCCACTTCCCGTTTTAATTTACCTAAACTCTTCTTGGGTATTTCTTATTCATGGGCAGCTTAGAAATTTGAAATTATTAAACAGGTCCTAATTCTTTTCTTCTCTTTTATAGGGCTCATTTTCATGGAATTTATATAATTTTGAGGTTTAAGAAAATGTTCTAAGTACTGAAGCATCTCAAAAAGTGCAGTGTAGACCAGGAGTCTCACAGAAAATGCTGGGGAAGAAATGGTGGCGTCTGAAGAAAATAATCTGCTAAATTAATAAACCTCATAACTTACAAGATCCCTGAATAGCAGCTGCTGAAACATAATCACTCTCTGACCTGAACCTATTAAGTGACGAAGTCTGCTGTGCATAATTTACAGCAGTGCTGGGAATGAAAAATAGCTCCTTAAAAGGGAGATAAAACACAAAACGGTCTGGTTGTAGAAACAGAATTACTGACTTACTTCCAGTTCTTATTTATTTTAATGTTGTTTTATGGGTGATCTAATAATTTTCTCTCTATCATACTTTTGCTCTAGATTGCTAATGAGCCACCTTGAGACAATATTACATTTTTCCACTTGGTTGGTAAGAGTGACTGGAAAAGTGTGCCATTGTCTTCTTGTTGTATAGATCTGTGTTTTCTAAAAGGTAGAGAGCACAGCACTATATAAATATATAGCTGATTTTAGTGCTTCTGCTAATCTAATCAGTACTCTTGTCTAAATGTTAAGATATTTTAAAGGTAATAACTTGGTAGTTGTAGAAATGTAGAAATGGGAAATGGTATTTACTAGGTGTCAACAGTCAATTATAAGTGAATCCATTCTGGACATGTGCCATACATACTAAAGAATGCCTTGCTAACAATGTGGTATGTGTTCTCAGGATCCCCTTAAGGGTGTTCCTACCATACCAGAAAAAGAAACAATACAAGGAAGCCTAAAAGGCACTAGAAATGTCTATAATCTTGACTGTCATGATGATGTCCATGATGTTCACACATATTCAATGTCATTAAACTGGACACTTGTTAAATGTGATATAAAATATTTGTGTATCAACTACACATTAGATCTGTCAAAAATAAAATTTAAATTAAATAGATCAGTATTTCTCAAATGAGAGTAGTTTACCATGCCTTCCCCCAGCATACCTGAAAATATGTTTGATCGTCAAGATGAGGAAGAGCAGTGGGAGTGACATTTAGGGGCAGAATCCAGGAATGTTGCCAGGAATACTTGACAACACAAACACATCCGAGCAAACTGCTCTTTGGCCCCAAGTGGTACTGAGCTGCTGTTGAGAGTCACACTAAAGTGAAAAACTTCAACCTAGATTTCTAGCTGTGAGAAGGACAGAGATGCTTCGTTATGTTTGTTTGTTTGTCACTCAGTAGCCTAGACTTGTCTCTGTCTCCGCCTGCCAAATGCTGGCTCTCATTAGTCAATGAGCTACTGGCTTTTTTTGTCAAATAATTCTGTAGATCTTTCTCCCAAGCAACCATTCTATCTACATCAGCCAAAATGAATAGTAAATTAAAAGTCTTAACTCTCTCTGGAATTTTGAGTAAAAAGACTTAGAAGCAGTCACTTTTTTCCTTTTTTGTCTTTTATTGATAAAAAGAGGGGTTTTTAATGTGCCCATAAAGTGCAAATTTCTTGATTTCTAGCAATTTACACCCTTTAATAATTTTAACTTTGAAGTATTCAAGAAGTGATATCTCAAAACCTATTGTAAAGATGAAATGTGATTGCTTCCTTCAACACATGAGCCATTGCAGAGAACATAACTCCACACATTTGGGAGGAAAGATAAGCAACGTATGGTAGACAGGAAATGGCAGGATGTTATTTTTTTTTTCTTCTCTTATGAAATGTACTTTTAAAAAAATTAGATGTTTTCTTCATTTAAATTTCAAACGCTATCCCCTTTCCTAGTTTCCTCATCAAAAATCTCCTATACCCTCCCCCCTCCCCCTGCTTCCCAACCCACCCACTCCCACTTCCTGGCCCTGGCATTCCCTTGTACTGGGGCATAGAAATCATATTTAAAATTCCAACCTGTGTCTATTATTTTGGGACTCTGAGGGTGAACATTTGTGGGATTGAGTGAATAAAAGAAAAAATGAAAGAAGAGGATCTCATTATGGCACTCAGATACTGCATTTTCATGTCAAAATACACAGGTCATGACTAAAATGGGCAGGGTTTGAATTTTTTTAGTAGGGTTTTATTGCTATGAGCAGACACCATGACCAAGGCAACTCTGATAAGGACAATACTTAATTAGGGCTGGCTTATAGTTTCAGAGGTTCAGTCTATTACTATCATGGCAGGAAGCATTCAGCATCCCAGCAGGCATGGGTTGGAGACGCTGAGAGTTCCACCTCATGTTCTGAAGGCAGCTAGCAGAAGACTGGCTTCCAAGAAGCTAAGATGAGGGTCTTAAAGCACACTCCCACTACTCCAACAAGGCCACAGCTCAAAATAGTGCCACTTTCTGGGACAAACATAAACAAAACATCACATAGCCTAAAGTTAGGTTACTTTTAGAAGCTCTTCAGGAAAATTCTAACGTGCAAAGTAGGCACTCAGTTATCTCTCATTTCTTGTCAAGTTCTAAATTTATTTCCATGTCCTTTAATGCTATTTATTTATTTATTTATGTTTTGCTTTCCAACTGCATTTTCCTTCTTCTTATCACAACACATGATACATGACAATGTATCACACAATACATGATACATGTACATAATACATCCACATGTGTGGATTCATCATAGCAAAGAAAGAGTGAATTAAACTGGAAGATAGTTTAAAGGATGATGTTTTTAGATAATCTCCATCTTTACAATTTTATCACTTTTACTGAGTCCTGCAATTGATGCAGCCAGGTTCTGTATTTGGCTCAAATGAACTGATATGCTCACTCTGAAGAATTATTAATTGTTATTTGCTTACAAATCAAAAAACAAAACAGAAAAAGAAAAAGAAAAAAAACAGTAATGGTGGTATGCATGTTATCATTAACCTTCATCTTGACACAACTTAAAGTAACCTGGGAACAAGCCTTTATTCAGAAATTATCTAGATTGGGTTGGCCTCTGGGCACATCTGTAGGCAGAACTATTTCCCTGGCTGGATGCAGGCCTGTGGAAGGACAATACCTCTAGCTGCCAGAAAGCAGCCAGCCAGAAGCTGACAGCATGGCTATGGCTACACTTGTTTCTCTCTGCTCTTGACTGTATCTGGGACATGACTGACTGTTGAGCTTCTGCCTTGACTTTCCTCCAGCGATGGGCTGTGACCTGGCATTGTCAGCAAAGTAAACCCTTCATCTCTGAAGTTGCTTTTTGTCAGGGTTTTTTGTTTGTTTGTTTGCTTGCTTGCTTGTTTTGTTATTTCCTTCATAGCAACCAAAATAAAATTAGGACAGTTGGGTTATGCACCAGACAAATACGGAAACAGTTCAGAAAAATGGATTCAAGAATCCTCCGCACAATAAAACAGCAATGCTGTTCTGTGAATGAACAGGACTAGGTATGAGTTCCTGCTCTGCTGCCTAACACTCCAGGGAATGTTAATATCTACTTATAGATTCTTTTGTAACAACTAAATGAAATACTTCAGGTGCAACACTTTCAATGATATCTACAAATTTCCACGTTTTCATTTTCTGTTCTGTTTGCTTTTATAATGCTGTTTTGTGTTATGAAGGTCTCTTAATTGTCTTACAGTTCCATGGCTGGCAGAGACATAATTCATCCCACCTTCTGTACATTGCTTTAGGCATCTAAATTTCACAGGCCTCAGTGACTGAGAGATGTCTAGTATGTGAATGCTATGGAAAAGAAAAGTGTCACCATGCATATAGAAGCTACTTGATGTCACCACCATTATAAAGGCTCAGCTTTCTCCATGGTCCCCACATTCTGCTTTTCTATAGCCATCAGCATACATGAGGTTAGCTTTATCCAAAGACTACAATACCTTTTTCCTTCCACTACAGATTACCTAGGTCTGAGGTGCTCACTACACTAGACAATGGCTTTCAGAGTAAACTTTGTGTTCAGTGTTCAATTGAGATTTGTTTGTTTGCCACTGGGATACTGAAAGAGCTGAGATGTTGATGACTCACCTGCTCTGCATAGAATGGCCTCCAAAGACTTAAGTCCTAAAGCCATGAGAGGCATCACTGAGAAATACTTCATCAGGAAAACAAGTATTTAATGATGTTTTCTGTGTACTCTCTCACACACTCAAGCCCAGTGGACTCAGAGTTCTTGTTGCTGACTCTCTATACACAGTAGACTCATGGTTCTCGTTATTCCAAGATTTGCCAAAGCAGAGTATGTAGAGGAGTTTATTGAAGGGGATTTTGATGAAGCTCAGTAGGAGAACACTTGGGTAGCATGAGTGAGCCCTTAGGTTCAATTCTCGTCCCTGCATTTCAAACAACAAAGACCTGAAGAAACATGACCCTCACAGACAGCAGCCACCCCCTAGCAAGTGATGAACATTGCAGATAAAGATGGAAGAAGGTTGGAGGTGACTTTGGATCATCACAGCTGGCAACAAGCCAGCTAGGGAGACAGGACAGCCCAGAGAACAGGAGCAAGGCAGGTGCTATCATGAGTCTTGCAAGGTAGTTTTTCAGATCTACTTGCATGACACCCCAGTCCTCCTCATGCACTGACACAGCCAGGCAGCAAGTGCCAGAAACCACTGACTCGTGGCATAGGTGGCGTAAAGTTTTATCTTTTGCACCAGGATTTTGCTTTTCTGAATTCTTAAAAATTTATTTGTGTGTGTGTGTGCTATGGGGAATTTGATATAAAAGTACTATGATTACATCATTTTACCCTTTCTTTTCCCCTCCAACTCCTCCTGTCTCAAATTCATTACCTCTTCTATCTTTAATATTGGTACACAGATACACTCGAGTTTATGCATGAGTATGCACGTGCATACCCACGCACACGCGTGCACACACACACAAACACAGACACCACAGACAATCTGTAATGAACATAGTAAAAAAAATGCCTTTTAAACATATAAAAACAGCTTAGTCAGGATCCCCATTGTACCCCAAGACCAAACCTGACAACTGGAACCAAGAGACATCACTCACTCAGGATAACTAGAAACAGTCCTCCAACCCCATGATGCCCACTGCACTGTATACAAGCAAAGACTAAGAGCAATGCTCTGCTCTGCCCATCTGGAAAGACACGACCTAGATGGGCTGCTGGAGAGTCTCGCCTCGGATCCTGACCCTCGAATCAGAGACTTCTGCTAGAGACTAGACCTGGCCTTCAGCTAAAGTACATCGCACAGGCAAGTGAGCAGCCTTGGGGTAATAGGCTTAGGTCTGCAGCTAGGAATTTAGTGTGTGAAACTTGTATGATGACCCTCACCAAAAATATATCTTTTGTTATACTAACTATACCTTCTTGCTTGAGACACACACAAACATGCCCCCCCACCCAACACACACAATGCATGCATGTGAGCACATACACATACCTTACTAATCCATCTAATATCTTAAATTATCTAAGTAACTGTTAATTTCTAACAATTCAAATAAACTTTAGAGTTCTACTTACAATCCGTTCAACTCTCCATTTTTCCTTACTTTTTTGAAAATTAAAATCAAATGTCTTTAGATGGCCCTCCTCAGCTAATCATAGTCTACTGTGTCACAGGATGTTACTGTAAACATGTGTGTCCCCTACCCAGGTCCTCAGTTCATCTGCCATCAGAGTAATGGCCAGCACTTGGACCATGCTGATCAGGGTAATCTCTTGCTAACAATCCAAAAATCTATCCTCCCTAGGACCCAAGCTCTCTTTGTAAAGCAGGGAAGCACCTGGGAAGTTCACATTCCTGTGCAGAAAGTCCCCTACATGAGAGCATGTCCTTCAGAAAAGCCAGTGAAAATTCTCCCGGATTCCTAAATGAGCAGAAAACAATTTAAGTTTAAGTTTGAGGATAACGAGGCATATTATTATATGCATGCATATATATATATATATATATATATATATATATATATATATATATATGCATCACACTTAAACATTCCCATGGTGCTTCACAGTGTTAGTGATACGACTACTAATAGCAGTACAAATAACAAATAGTTGTTTCTACTTGAAATGTCTTGAGCTACTTTTTATTAAATAAAATCAACACTTTGGGAAGTGATTGTTCTGGCCTCGGGTGCTTTCTGACGTCCTGAATAACATTAAACAAGTGTGAGATGTTATTGTTACCAGTCTTTCAAGACCTAGCTAGAGAACTCCTGCATTAAACCTTCCTTGACCATCCCACCCTTGACCTCCCTCTTTGAATTCCAGCACAGGTTATTTCTCCCTCGTTTTCTTGGTCATTATGTGTGCACATGGCCTTGTACTGCTTTTGTTGCTGTCATGCTGTTTTGTTTTTTTTTTTTTTTAAATATTTGTGGACTAGAGATTCTAGTTATCAATTGTGTGTTTATCTCATCTCTCCTGACCTGGATTATGAGCTCGCTGTGTCAGAGGCCATGTTCTCAGCTGTACTTTACAGCACGCTCTCTCTGTGGCACGTACCTCCTAAGTGCCTTTGATTTCATCTGAAGAGAGCGTTGTATCCTAGTAGTGCCAAAAGAATATGTCTCTTAAAACTCCTTCTCCATAGGTTGGTGCCTTCTGGAATACAACCAGAGAATAGCTTTGAAGTGAAAGCCCTTGTTTTCTAACCTAGCAAAGTAAGATCATTTGAATCTTTCTAATGCAAATTCCAATATATACTGTTCTTTGTCATGAAGGTCATCTGCTAGAATCTAAAAGTGTCTGTTGGTAATGATTATTTAAGTAGCATATTTCTAATCTTTGAAAGGATAACGTGTTTAAAATTATTTTCTTATTTGTCTATCGTTGCAACTTAAAACCCTTTTCCTTATATGCACTATAAAAATGTTAATAGCTACATATAGAGTGGCTTTACGACTGTACTGCCATTTTTCTCAGCTTGATCAGCTCTTTTGAATGGCATCATTATGATCAAAGTTGTTTACAGTAATAAAATATGAATAGTTTCTATAAAAAAGTAAGCACCATTACAATTAAACAGAGTCTGGCAGTTTAGAATGTGATAACCAGTCATAATACTATTGTAGGATAAGCAAGTCAACATATAAACATTACCATAAGAGTGACCCACACAAGTCTTTGAAGCACAGAAAAAGAATATAAGTTGGGGAAACTTCATGCTACAGGTTTGGTGGGCTGCAGTATATTCAACATTCCTGGATTTTATTAAAGGGATTATGTACTGTTTGTTAATATTTTCTTGATAATGACACAGTTTATCTAGTTCTGTTTCTCCAAAGAAAAAGCAGATTTTAAAATTAAGATAACATGTGAAATATCTCCATAAAACTTGGGACTTAATACTTTACTTGATTATAAGTGCTGCAAAAATGAACATAATCTTATCTGAGGGGTATTTATTCAGTTATATTACCAAGATATTGGAAAACATGACAACCAAGGTATATAAAATAACACTATATATCTTTCTACTGAGAATTAACACTTATTAAACTGCCATAAAAATTTCTCCATCAAAGTACTGCTTTTCATATTCCTTTCCATTTTTGTGAATTCTGACTTCTTTCTGACTGATGTGTACACTCATTGCTACCAACATTAGGAGAGGAATAAGTAAAATATTTGATGAAATTATAGTCAACCACTTCTGTTATTGGTTAAAGCTTCTAAAACAAGATTGGGAGGCTATAAGGGATGGTAGAATACTTTGGAGATAAGAGGACTGGTGTCATCAACTTTATCAGGTGATTTAGATTGCTTAAAGTAAAAAAAACAAAATAAAATGAGAATTTCAGAAGCGGCTGAATGCAATGACAGTCTCCTTCATTGTAGGAGAATATGCAGTGTTTAACTTGGTTCCTGATATATGAATTCTTAGGACCTGTGTATGAGTATGAGAATAATTAAAAATTAGCTTAAGCATGATGTAAGTAATGCCAGTAACTCTAAAATATAACTCAAGACACATGATTCTTTACTAATCCATTCTTTATGTGTGTGAATTATAAAATCATTTTACCATGTCAAAATAGTTTATATGCTAAATGAATGGAGTACAAGCATGCTAGACCTTCACCTGGAACCTTGCACATACTAATCTTGACATTCATGAACAAATGCAGAACTCTGCGGCCTTTTATATTAACCTCCAGTCTACTCTTATAACCTAAAAACAAAGAATACTTGCATGTTCATAGAATCCAAAGCATATGGACTCTCTCTCTCTCTCTCTCTCTCTCTCTCTCTCTCTCTCTCTCTCACACACACACACACACACACACACACACACACACACACACACCCCTCTACTGCCCACATACCATTTCCTCTGGAGACATTTATTACAACTCTTGCTGACAATGCTATTGGATTCTCCCAGGAACCTCTTCAGTGACAAGGCCCTGTGAGAATCTTTTGTTGACTGTTCCTCCATCACCTGCACCATCCACTTAGCAGTTACACAAAAACTGTCTCAGATTTCTGGTCAGCTACTTTTGGTTGCATTTCACATAGTTCCTGGGATTCAAATATTCATAATACTGTCTGATTACTACAGAGCTTGTCAGGAAATGAAATCATGATCTGTGTGCTCAGTATGTGAGTGGAGAAGCATTTCTTATAGGTCTGACATGGGCATGTTTCTTGACGTTTACACTGACCTCTCTGTCCTATATTCACTACAGGGAATATTTAAAAGAATATTTAAATATTTAAATATTTTAAAGAATGACAAAATTAAAAAATTAACCAACCTTCTCAGAAAACTGGACATAGTACTACCGAAAGATCCAGCAATACCTCTACTGGGCATATAACCAGAAGATATTCCAACTGCTAACAAGGACACATGCTCCACTATGTTCATAGCAGCCTTATTTATAATAGCCAGAAGCTGGAAAGAACCCAGATGTCCCTCAACAGAGGAATGGATACAGAAAATGTGGTACATTTACACAATGGAGTACTACTCAGCTATTAAAAACAATGAATTTATGAAATTCTTGGACAAATGGATGTATCTGGAGGATATCATCCTGAGTGAGGTAACCCAATCACAAAAGAAGTCACTTAATATGCACTCACTGATAAGCAGATATTAGCCCAGAAACCTAGAATACCCAAGATACAATTTCCAAAACACAAGAAAATCAAGAAAGACCAACGTGTGGATACTTCACTCCTCCCTAGAATAGGGATTAAAATATACATGGAAGGAGGTGCAGAGACAAAGTTTGGAGTTAAAATGAAAGGATGGACCATCAAGAGAGTGCCTCACCCAGGTGGTCCATCACATAATCAGCCACCAAATGCAGACACTACTGCATACGCCAGCAGGATATTGCTGAAAGGACCCTGATATAGCTGTCTCCTGTGAGGCTTTGACAGTCACTGATAAATAATCAGTGGAAGCTGACAATAATCTATAGGGCAGAACACAGTGTCCCCAATGTAGGAGCTAGAGAGAGTACCCAAGAGCTGTAGGGGTCTGCAACCCTATAGATGGAATAACAATATGAACTAATCAGAACCCCCAGAGCTCATGTCTCTAACTGCATATGTATTAGAAGATGGCTTAGTTGGCCATTATTGGGGAAGAAAGGCCCTTGGTCTAACAATGTTTATATGCCCCAGTACAGGGGAATGCCAGGGCCAAGTAGTGGGAGTGGGTGGGTAGGGGAGCAGGGTGGTGGGAGGGTATAGGGGACTTACTGGATAATACTTGAAATGTAAATGAAGAAATTATCTAAAAATAAAGAAATAAATAAAGAAATAAATAAAGAAATAAATATTTCAATAAAATGAACCAACCAAAAAGATCCATTCATTTAAATAACATAATCCTAGTTGAAATTCCTAAATCATAGTCTTTATTTGTATAGGTACAAAAAGAGAAGAGCTGCTTATAAGGGTCCTGTCTGCTACTGTGGAGACCACCCAGGACAAGCAAGCCTACCTTATGCTTTTAGGTTTTACCCCAAGGAAATATGATGCAAACATAAGATTGAAGAAAGTGATTTCTAGACAGAAGAGACAGTAATGGCATCCCATCACTTTGCTACACTCAATTAACTATTTTTTTTTTCTGTTTATTTTGAGACATGGACTCACTGTGTATCCTTGGCAGAACTCACTGTATAAACAGAGCTGGCCTCAAACTCATAGAGACGTACCTGCCTCTGCTTCCCAAGTCCTAGGGATTAAAAGCATACATTTAAAAGGTAAAATTAGAAGCTGTTAAATTAACAAATAATTGCTAAGGAGAAAACCAAGTCCAAATAATAAAGAACACAAAGACTACAAAATAAATATTTGGTAACTCAGATTCATTTGGCAATTGTAAGCCATATGGCATCTTTCATCAGGGTGTGTAGATGGGAAAGTTGGAGAGTTCAAGGTTCCACAGTTCAGTTATGAAAAGCCTGTAGATCTCTGGAAACACAATAGGCAGCATCCTATACTAAGGCTGTGTGCATAGATGCTCTCTGACACAGTGGCTGCTTACCATCCTTCTCTCAAGGCATACTGTAGGCAGCACAGGAGTCAGGTGACATTTCAGACCTGGGCCACTGCTGCTGAGGTTTTTACCTTTGCTAAAGCAAGCCTGAGCCTTGAAATCTTCCTAGAGAAGTTTTTTTTTTTTTTTTTTTTCACAAACATACAAGGAAAGCTTTCAGACAGTTACCACACAGCATTTCTGTCCTCCTGCCTTTGAGACTCCTGTGAGAAGCCAGTCTGGTACTCCTCGAGACCTCTGGGAACTCGTGACACATGAATGAGAATGCAGAGCTGAGTCTAGTTTTTCTCTAGTTCCAAGCTTCTGCTTCTGTGCTCTCTGCCATGTGCAAATCATCCCTGTCCTGAACATCAGGGGTACAGATGGGAGCACAGCTCTGTCTTCAGGAAATTATAGTGAATGTGTCATTCTCTCAAGTCTCAGTGCACTGAACCTGCTTCCCTAATAACGAGCAAACAAACAACAAATCTTAGGATTAGGAGGAATTTTATATCACTCTGGTACGTTACCCTTTTTATTAAAAAAAAAAAAAGACTTCTGCATCTTAGTGCACAGTAACATGATCTCATGACTGGGTGTGTCTCCCCTTCTCACATTTGGTTCTTTTTCAGAACAATACAATATAGAGTTCCAAAAGTTCTAACAAGAACTATAAAATTCAGTTCTGTTACTATTGTCAGTGTGTTTCATAGAGTCTCTCTAGAATTTATGACACTGTATTTCCATTTCTGTACAATATATAGAACCCTTAAAAATTACCCATCCTACATTCTTGATATGTGGGTAGGTAAGATTCCTTCATTTACGCATGAAGCCGTTTGCATATGCAGCCTATACCTGTTTCTAAAGCATTCATATGTAACTATAGAAAGAATATACCACACCATGTGGCCAGTGAAGTACAGAGGTACCCAGCAGTTTACTTCTGACTAACTTCATTAGTATAGTGTGCAAGCAGGTTTCTCTCTACTTCCTGGCTGTTACGCGCTGAGCAATGTCTGCCACGTGCTCCTGATTCTATGATAGTCTACCTCACCACATGGCAGCAAAACTCTCACAAACACAGAACACTGGCAATGATGAGTAGAGCCGTTTTGGAAATTCCAAAAGTGTGCTGAAGGTCTGGCAGAACATGTGTGCATATATAAGCATGGATAGACTGAATACATGAGTGATTTCATGAATAGTTGGATGAGTCTCACACACTCATAAATCAAGAATACAAGCTAGATAATTTCACCTAGTTTCTATATATTGTAAAGAAGCAAGAAGATAGTTTAAGAGTATCTAAAGATACTGTATGCAATACACTGACTACAATAATAGTACTGAATTGTATAGTTAAAATAATCTAAGAGGGTAACTCTTCTGTTGGGTTCTCTTACCAAAACAATAGCATAACAACAGTAATAAAGGGGCCACCAAGTTACCATGTGGCCTGAGCTACTCATCATGAGCTAAGTGTTATATGACCCACCAATTCATAAGGTAGGACTTGCACAGCAGAAATTTATTGCTTTTTAAAAACTTTTTGTTGATTCTTTGTGAATTTTGCATCATGCACCTAATCTCACTCATTCCTCACACTTTTGGAGTCACTTTTTGCCACTGCCACTTGCTCCCACCTCAAAAAAATAAAAAATTTGTCATGGCATCCGTGGTGTATCAGTGTGTGCCACAGGACACCCTTTTAACCACAAAGCTTTACTTACAAGTGTTCCTTGCAGCGAGTCACTGGTCTGGTTTGAGGCCTCTGGCTTTTGCTATATTAGCGATATAGAATTCTCACTAGAATTCCTCTGGGATATCCTATTGCTTCCCTGTGGCATAGAGCTCCTGCAGCTTTGGACCTACCAGCCCTGGTCCCCTTACTCACTCTAGGAGTTCATAGATGAGGTAGATGTTGAGGTGGGCCAATTCAAAGCCCTGGACTGGGTGGTAACTGAATTGGCTAGCCTGCCAGCCTTCCCACACCCTGACCACCAGGGCAAGCTCTCTGGCACTGCCCTGGCCAGCTCACTCAAAGCTGTACCTGGCAAGGGGGTTGAGCCAGCTCTCCTATGTCCAAGCATTCCATGATGGCTCATGCCACCAGGGCCAACTCTCCTCTGCTCTCCAAGCAAGGTACAGGGCTGGCTTTCCAGAGGCAGCTATTGAAGTTGTATACACAGGATCCATACTGAGAAGGTCCAAAAGGCACAAGCAAAGTACATGAAGAAGTTACCCAAATTCCTAAGGTTTTTATTCCTGCTACAATGCTGTCTGCTGCCAAACATGAACCTATAGCTTCTGGGCCTGGGTGGTAGCTATTTGCCTTATGATTGGTTGACTGAGGAAGAGAAGACTAGGATCTAGTTTACTAATGGTTTGAATGTAATGCAGGCACCACCAAGGAGTGAAAAGCTCTTACACTACAACCCCTTGGGCAATCCTGAAAGACAGTGGCTAAGATAAATGTGCACAGTAAGCAGAATGTCAAGCAGGACACATGACATGCATTTTGTCTGGAAGGAGAAATGGCCAGATGTGTGATTGTAAACTGGTTTGTGGGCTGTGGTCAATTGTAAGTGCCTGTACTTACTTACCAGGCCAAAGTTAATAACAGTGATAAACATACAGATAGAGAGACATTAAACCAGACTGGGATTGAAGGGGTCACAGCAAAACTGAGACTGTGGAAGTTATTGAGAGGAATCAGACTTTTTATACCTTTATCAGAAACAGAATTCAGTTATAATTGCCAGGATACAATGATGTTTTCCAGATATACAGGGTACATAAGATTAATGTTTAAGACCAATTGTCCTGCTGTGCTTCCATGCTTCCTTGACTTCTGAGGGAACATACAGAGAAGCACAGAGCATCATGAATGCTTCACTGCCTGAGGGAGCCCTTAATTTCTCAGGAGCCATGGACTCTAACCTGAAAAACCTATGACTTGTGCCTTTCAAGGCATCTAAGCCAGGTTAACTCCATGCATACTTGCAGCCAATGGTTTACTGAATGCTCAGGGACTTGGAAAGAGCATGGTTCAAAAATTGGTGAGAAAGACATCTGGGGAAGAAGTATGTAGATAGAGCTCTCCACATGGATAAAGGATGTGAAGACACTTATGCCCCATGTAAATACTCATCAAAAGATGACTTCAGCTGAGGAGGAGTTCAGTAATCAAGTAGATAGAGTGACCTGTTCCATTGGCACTTAGCCTCATCTCCCAGCCATTCCTGTTATTACCCAACGGGCCATGAACAAAGTAGCCTTAGTGGCAGAAAGTAGGGTTACTCAACTCGACCTATCTTTCACCGTCAGTACAAATACTGAAAATATAATCACCACCTAAATGTGATATGAATATATGAATAAGTCTTTGAGTAGTTTTACACACGTTATTTACAGAAAAGTCTCGAGTCGGTATTCACCCCGTAGAAATACAGAAATAGGGCAAGAAATGGAGGTTCCGAGTCCCTGGTCGTACTTTCTCACCGTAAAAATTTAAAAAAAAAACCTGTAAAGGCCAAAGGTCAGGGAGGAGTGGATAGAGTCTTCTTCATGACAGAAGCAGCATGCAGAAGACACTGCACTCATGAACTCAGAGCAGTAATGATTGCCTGCGTGAGACTGATTCAAGATCAGGCCTGTCAAGCAGCCAGGGGCTGGGGTGGGGGCTCACAAGCCCAACCCCTATCAGAGAAGCTATGGACATTTGAAAGTGTCTGGTGGAGAAGTCAGTTTTTTAAGGGTGTGGCCCCTGGTAGGTCAACTGTGTTCCACTTGATGATTCTACACCTATGAATCAATGGACAGAAAAAAAGGCTATTAAAATAATAATAAATTTGTAAAATGGACATAAAACTGGGAGTAGATCTGGGAGACATAAGGGAAGGAATGCAAGTGTGTGAAAATTATTAAAATATATTGTGTGAATGTGTAGATTCTGCAAAAAATACATTAAAATTACTATAATATGTATGAATTCTTATGTATCAATCATACTTTCACAAAGTAGTTTAAAAGTAAAGGAAGGAGTCATAAAAGAAATGCATATCTTTTTTTTTGTTTGTTTGGTTTTTTTGTTTTTGTTTTTTTTTTCCTTTTTTTTTTCAACTTTTATTAGATATGTTCTTCATTTACATTTCAAGTGTTATCCAGAAAGTTCCCTATATCCTCCCCCCTCCCGGCCCTGCTACCCTATCCACCCGCTCCCACCCCCTGGCCCCGGCGTTCCCCTGTATTGGGGCATATAAAGTCAATGCATATCTTTTTATAAGCCCTAAATCAGTAAGGCATCACCAGAGAGTAGGCAGTGGGTGGTTACTATTCATCACAGCTTCTTTCAGACTTTCCTCTCATTTCCAAGATAAAGAACAGTGAGGATGACTCAATTTTTGTGCNTATGTGCTGTAAGTTGGAACTGAACTCCTGTTTGAGGGTAAGACCTTTATGTACTGAGCCCAGACCCCTAGCTTTCTTACTCTTGTGTATAAATATTTATTTATGTATTTATTCATTAAAAATTATTGTGTAGCTGTTCATGTGCTAGTTTAAGAGATCTGATTAAAAGATACTGGCTTAAAAGCCCTGGGCCCACTTTGAAGAGATTAACAATTTACAAAAATAATTAGCTTTTAATTGAATAAACACAACAAATGATCCACTGGACTGAATAGACTCCTACTCACAGAAAGATGCAACTCTTTTATTTTGAGGGGAAAAATGGCAATGACTGTTTATACAGAAAATAAGATCAATTTTTAATCTTCTATCTTTAAACTTCTTTTGTAAAAAATTTGCTAACCAAAATTGATTAATAAATATTTAAAATTAAGATAGCTACAGTCAAACCCCATACTGTTATTCTCTCGTGAAAAATTAAATTGAGTTACTTGTTTGATTAATTTTAAAAGCTCTTTAGGGTTATAGGCATCTGACAGAAAAAAATTGAAAACCATGATTGATTTATATGGCATACTTTAATAGAAAGTACCGTAAAACATTGCAAAGGGCCTCTGACTCCTTCAAAGATGAACCCCAGTGAGAAATGCCAGGTTTGTAGGTCAGAGAAAATGCCTCTTCGAGGAGCCTTCACCTCTGGCCTGCTTCTCCTGTGCTCCACTGGCTTGGCAGGGAGCTTCTTTTGCATTCCTGGCTGGTGTTTCTATCATAACAGCTAAAGTGAGCAGTGGTTCTCTTGCTCACACAATGGTAACAGTGAGCCTCATCAAAGGATTATAAAATGCAACGCGATGAGAGTTTGATGTTCAAGCGTACACATTATATATGGGAGGTCAGAGACTATAAAGCCCCTCCTGTACCCCTCTATTAGGAAGCCACTGGCCAGCTCTGAGACATCTTTGCGTCAATACTGCAAGCAGAATTCATTGCACATGATAGGCATTCCTAGCAATTGCTGAGAAAGTGAAGTGTTAATAGTGTTTATAATTGTACTCTAGATTACCAAGCTTTATTTATTTATTTGTGTTCATGATTTCCAGATGTTCTAGAATTGTACTTTTTTTTTTAAATCTTAACTGGGGATGTGGCTCAGTCAGTGGGCAAGCCTTTGCCTAGTATGTGTTTGATCCCTAGTACTACAAAAGTCAAACAAACAAATCCAAACCTTCACAGTCAGTGGAGAAGAAATCAGGGGCAATGGAAACATTCTGGCTTTAGAATCCTCTTTGGTATCTTCCAAAGCTCAATGTGCCCTTAAATTACCACATTGGTCTTTGGGACCCATCAGGAGAGAAATTGGTCTTAGAGCATCAAGCTGTCAGATGTTTGGCTTCCTACTTTTTCTTCCCTTCAGGCATCAGGACTTTTACTGTTGTATCTCATATAAGATCTGAACCCATTGAAGGCAATCGATATTTGCTAAGTACTTAATGATCTTAATGCTTACATTATCCAACTGCCTTCCTGCATTCTAGGGCTATGCTAATGAGCTATGAGAATATGTGGGTGGTCTTTAACTCCATAGTTCCCATTATTTAAGTAAATTTGAGTCAAATTCATGCATGTACCCTGTAAATGTATCTTCAAAGTAAGTTGCTATCCCAAAGCCCTTCTTAGAAAGGGAATGTGCTAACCATTGATGGATATAGAACATCATGGTGACATCATGGGCACCAGCGGAGCCATCCTTTTCCAGCTGTGGAAGCAGCAATCCCACACAGGACAAACTGGCTAAGACAATGACCCCAGGACACCTGTGTCCCTTGCACTGGTCAGGCTGCACCTAGGAAATCTTTTTAGCTAGACTCCACAAAAGCACAAGATGAGGCTAAGAGTGTCAGGCTTAGAATTTGCAGAAAGAAAGCTTTATTTATTCTATTTTCAGAAAATAGATGAAATGTCAAGCAAATTGTTCACACAAATTACTGGTTGCTTTTACTTTAAAATTAAGTATCCATATTGGAGCCATTTTCAATCTTTTACTCCTTATTGATAGAAAGGAAATGTATATAAACTGTGTTTTTTTTCCCAAAGGAAGACAACTGTAATCTGAAAAGGCCTCGTCTGATCACATTTGCTCTTACCATTAGTTTGAAAGTCAGTAGGAGTGTTAGCATTCCTACCTTGAGTAGCTGAGTATGACTGTTTCTAGGCCTCTAGACAAGCAAGAACAGTGGATTGAATAGTGCTCTCTGAGCACCATATTCTTCCAGTGTCCCTCCCTTCACATGCTACCTCTAGGAATTTCCTCCCTCAAGTTGCCAGTGCCTCCTCTGCTACTTCCTCATCTTCCTTTCCTTCTTCTCCTTCTTCACTTTGAGACAAAGTTTGGTTGTTTAGTCTAATTGTTCTAGACCTTGCTATGTAGCCCAGGATGGTCTGGAGCATCTGATCTTCCTGGCTTAACCTCTGGACTGTTAAGACTACAAATATGAACAATGCTGTTCTATAAATTACAGATAGGTTCTATAAGCATCAACACATTTGAATCAGAGTTAGGATTACTACTACATAGACTTGGACGTTGCTAATGTAGGTCATGGGATGAAAATGGAGCATGGTGATAGAATAAACGTGTGTTATCTTTTTGGTGGAAGAGCCATATAAAAATGCGATAATGATCCAAGTGTGCCTGCCCACACGTGTAGTCTCGGCACTATGGAGGTCCGAGCAGGATTATGGCTTTGAGGCCAGCCTGCACTACAAAGTGAGCGCACTGTGACCATGTCTAAAAAACCAGCTTTCTTCACCTCAATTTCTTGCCCATGTTCCTATATACACTCACATGAATAAATAAATGTGAATTCTTTTTAATTAAAAAGAAAGGTCATAGTAGAAGTAACAGGTTACCCAAATAATGTTGGAGGATGAGGATTCACAGAGAAGTGGGTAGTGATGCTCATGGAGGATGGAGAATCACAGAGAAGTGGGTAGTGATGCTCATGGAGGATGGAGAATCACAGAGAAGTGGGTAGCAACGCTCACAATCTCCACTAACCTGAGCTTCTTCAAATTTGTCCCGACTCTCATGAAAATGCTGAAACTCCCTCTTTGCAACACCTTCCCTTTCCTATTTCATCTACCCTTCTATTACCAGACCCCAAACATCTGTGAATAGTACTGCAAATGCAGCCTCATTCTCTTTAATAGAGCTATTCAGTCAGATGACTTAATGAAATCCTTTGATAACAAGGCAAATAACCACTTAAACTAAAAAGAAAAGATAAACATATTAAAAAGTGAGCAGGGGACTTTCCTGAAGCAAATGAAGAAAGAATCAGAATATAGAAAGAATTGCTTGACTGCAAACAGCTTTACAGAATCTAGCCTGCACCATTCCCTGGAGTACTGGCACATTGAGCCCACCCCACCTCCACCTCTACACTCTCTATAAATGCTTGTCTATCTTCTGCTTTTGTCCAGCACCAACGGATACATTTACCAGCCTCCACCCCCAGATAATTGACACTGCTTTTCAGTCCTTTGCTGCCAGACTTACCCCACATCCTGATCCTAAGTTCTGAATGCCTACAACGTGATAGGCTTGGACTTAGTGACACCTCAAGCTGTTTACATACGAACCAGACAGATTCCCCTAGGCTTGGTCAGCTGCTGGGTGTGGCTATACCTGTGCATCTTAGGCCCCTCTGATAAAAGGAGCCTTCTTATAGTAGAGACTGTCACTAAGAAGGTGCCCCCAGAATGAGTCCAACCTGTGTTCACAGCTGTTGTATTCTTTTCTGAATGAATTGAAGGGTTCTACTAGCCATCTTATGAATGGAATTTGAAATGTTACTTGACAATGACTATGAAACTCCTCTCTAGTAATAAAGAATAAAAGTGTGGGTAATAACAAGTTGGTAGAAGTCCTGAGAGTCAGTAACTGCTGGTGGATGTCTTCATTCTCCAAAGTTCCATTATCTGTGTAATTCATAATTACCCACTGCATTTATTGTGGATTTAGGTAGTGACACGTGAGCAAAGAAATTAATATATTTTATACAGAAGACCTACATTTAGACCTAGATTGATTATATCCAAGCAACTCAGCAATGAGACTCAGAGTCATAATATGTAATGTCAGGAAATTCAGATAACCAAGTGACATATGACACTGCAGCCATTCCAGAAATTACTACCTGTATTTTAAGGTGATGAAAATGAGTGATGAAGAAGCAAAATCTCATTATCAGTGATGCCAGGCATACAAAACATTGAAATTTAAGGCATGTCAAGAACATCTCTATGTAAACCAAATTGAGATGAAATGTTAATGACAGTTAGAGGAATGCACTCATAACAGCTCTGTAAGTTATACATTTTGACCATTAGATTTTTGGAGATGGAAATTCATGTTCTATGTGTGTCATGAGTAGTATGAATTTTGTTCATTCAAAATGTTTTTTTGATTGTCAGAAGTTTTAGTAGCACTATGATTCACATAATAAATTATGACATGATAGGTGAATTATGAAATATATATACATTATATTTATTGTTATATGTGAAAATGCATTAAAATAAACCTAAATTACATAGAATCACTTTTGCAAGCTAAAATAGGCAATAGTTTTCTAGAAATTTAAAAAGAAGTTGAAAAAAAAGAAGTTGAATAGATATGTTGAGTAAGGACAAAATTTCACAGTGAGATCAGAGGATATATAAGATTAAAAGCCTATGACTTCACAAATAGAGAGAGATTGGCCAGGGTAGGAGCTATTTAGCATAAAAGTAAAAATCTGAACACATATTTAGAAATATAAGAACCATTACTTGCTATGGCAGAAACAATAGTCGCATTTTGTTTAGCAGAAGACAGAATATGCCATTCTTCTGAAAGCTTCTGTTTGCACCTGTCTCAGCTTTACCTGGCAGAACTGCCACTTTGCTGTTGCTGTGCTAAATAGCCTGACTACAAGCAGCCTAAGGACAAAAGAGTTTATTTTGGTTTATGTTTCAGATGGAGAGTCCATATGGAGAAAGGCACAGCAGCAGGAGACAGGAGCAGCCAGATGGCTGCTCACATTTAATCTACACAGGAAGGAGAGGAGAGGAGAGGGGAGGAGAGGAGGGGAGTGGAGTGGAGGGGAGGGGAGGGGAGGGGAAAAGGGAAGGGGGTAGGGGAGGGGAAAAGGGGAGGGGGATGGGGGTAGGGTAAGGCAATATGAAAATATGTCACCCAGTGGCTTACTTCCTCTGGCAATTACCTACAAAACTTTTATAGTTGTGTAACCTCACCAAACAGCACTGCCACAGAGGCACCAGGTGTCAAACCCATGTGCCTGTCAGAGACATTATTTTTTATTCAAACCTTTGTATTGACTTAGTGAATATAGCAAAAGACTATGAATAAACTGCTCATGTTTCAGTTTAATTTGGAGCTAGACATAGAGTAAGTCGAAGATCCCTAACTGAGAATTGCAGACATGAAATGTTGAAGTGCCCTGACCAAGTTTGGGATAATATTATAAAGTCTGTTTTTTTCAGAGCTTTTGAGCTAATATCCACTTATCAGTGAGTGCATACCATGTGTGTTCTTTTGTTTTTGAGTTACCTCACTTATGCAGCTCCCATGGACTAAGCCACCAACCAAAGAGTACACATGGCTCCAGCTGCATATGTAGCAGAGGATGGCCTTGTCAGGCATCAATGGGAGGAGAGGTTCTTGGTCCTATGAAGGCTTGATAGATGCCTCAGTATGGGTGGGTGGGTGGAGGAACACCCTCATAGAAGCAGGGGAAGGGGGAGGAGATAGGAGGTTTTTGGGAGGGGGAAATTGGGTAAGGGAATAACACTTAAAATGTAAATAAATTTTAAAAAAATAAAAATAAATTTTGTTTTCAAATGAAATGCCCTGAAACTTTCAAAACTATCAGGCCAAGTCTACCAGAACTCTGGGTGGTGATATTTTGGCCATAAGTGATGTGGACTGGCTGGAGCCATTTCAGAGCACAACCTGTGCAAACCTGAGCCTTCCTCATGCCTCTATCCAAGAGGCAGGATGTCATTGGCTTGGGTATCCCAGCCCTGATTATATCAGTCACTCTCTATGATTGTGTACATTATCACCAGGACACTAAGGCAAATCAGCTGTAATCACATGTATACACACACACACACACACACACACACACAGCCATAGCCAGGAATCCTTGGATACTTCTTAAAGGCCAAGAACCAGGTCTGTCCTGTCTCTTATGGTTACTATCATAACACAATGGGTGATAGGAGAACTCCCTTAGTCACCTCAGTGCCACAAGTTTGGTTGTCCAGTATCCTAAGAAACAGTTGAGTAACAAAATGCTTTTATTCTTGGCCAAGAATTGGAGAAGTAAAAGATAAACTACCCAGTCAACTACTTAGCCCTTGGCTATACCTGCTGTAGACAAAAGAAAAAACAAACAAAGAGAACAGAGAGGTAGGGGAGGGGCCACCCAGTGATGCCAGATGCTCATGTTTGAGAATAGATGGAGATTTGGGGGAAGTCAGGCCTCACCTCTTTCTGCTCCTTTTGTGTGCTTTTTGCCTCTTGTAGCCATGACACCTGGCCACTGCCATAGTCTTGAAAGTGTCATTTAGCTTGTACCTGAACTCCTAATGAAGGGGCAGATTATATGGCTATCTATCTGAGAGCCCACTTCAGATGCAGCAGCCCATCTTAGATTAGACAACATTCAACTAAACTATCCAAGAAGGAACTTCTAGACTATAGAAAATTCCTGAAAATTACCAAGATGGTAGGGTAGAAATCATGTCAGTCCCGTAGGCAGTGTCAAGCATACCATTCTTATTTAGTCTTGTTTGGTTTTTCTTCCTTATTTTAATTAGTTAAACTTGTTTTATTTTTCTGGTAAGATTGTGCTCTGCTCTGAGTAGATAAATCAGTGGGTTTTAGGCTACACCCTGCCCTGGGTGACTCCATTTCCTAAGTGGCATTTGGTTTCTTTTTTAGTGCAAAGCAAGAAACAGCATAACTTTACACCTTGTGCATCTACTATTCCAGCTCCACTCCAGAGGAACAGGTTATTATAACTCACTTCTCAAAGTAAAGAGGGAACTAACTTGAAAGCTTATTGGAGAAGACTAGGACCACATATGCACATGGCCTTATTAAAACAGTGTCAGAAAAAAACAAGCCTGGGAATTTATCCAACATGCCAGACTGAGGAAGGGTGTAATACCTTCCTTGTGACCCCACAAAAAGGAGAACATGTAAGAATGAAAAATGCCACAGCTACAGCCTATACTGCTCTGTCATCTGACAATACTGTGCGTGAATTAAGGGACAGACAGATAGAACTCTCAACTGTATTGTGGATTCAGCTCTGCTCAGCCTCATTACTGAAGCCACTTCCTTGAATTACTACTCATCTGCCCACAGCCATTGGCCTAGAGTCTAGACCTAATCTTGTGTTTTACCTCTGTGCCTCTATAGTATACAACTTGCTTCTCTAGCTCAACTCCTTCCTGAAATTTGGCTTCAACCTGTTACATGTGGTGGCTCTCTATCAGGGCTCCTATTCTAAACCCCTTACCTTACCATCCCACTTCATTTAAAAGAGACCCTTAAGTCCCTGTTAGCTTTTGCCTTCTGCCTCAAGTTAGGTCTGTCAAGCTTCTTGGACTTTGTAATGCCAAGTCTTTTCTATCTTTCCGGTAAAACACACATATGATAGAAAGAGAGTAGATATAATTATTACATCATATGTAATGTGTGTGATCGATCCAAAGTTTTATATTATAGCTGTAATTGAGACTGGATTATAAGAATCTGTCCTTAACAATGATGAGCTATTAGGAAAAATGAGGACTACTTAGCCAATTGCATATGTGTATGTGTGTGTATAAGTGTTCATGTGTGTACACATGTATGTCCTGAATGTCAATATGTACACATATGGTACACCCTGGTACTGAAGTAACAGATGGTTATGAGCTGCCATGTAGTTGCTGAGAACTGAACCCAAATCCTCTGGAGTTCCTAACCAGTGAGACATCTTTCCAGCCGTCTCAGTAACTTATTTTTTGAGACAATGTCTCTCACTGGAGCTGGATCCCACTAAGTGTAAGCTATGTGATCAGCAAGCTACTGGAATCCATGATTCTCAAACTCCCCAGTATTTAAATGACGTACATATTATTACACTCATCTTTTTTACATGGTTGATATTGTATAAGTAAACACAGGTACTTTGCTTACACTGCAAGTTCTTCACTGGCTGAACATTTCCCCAGCCCCTACATTTTCTTTCACTGAGTTCTTGAATGTGTTTTGAGAGTCCTTGACTCCCATTGCAGAGCACTCTCTCTATATCTGTTGTCAACTTTCTCAAGTTCACTCCACAGTTGTATCTTTTCCCCTCATACATATTTGTTTGTTTACAACAATCGTGTTATGCAAATTTTGAATTTTCTAGGAAGCCTAGAGTTAGATGGACTTGAGCTATAAATATATTGACCATTTTTTGTCCAAATGTCTTTCTAGAAAGTTCCCAAAAGATCTTTCTTATCAATGCCCTACTCCTTCCTTAGAGCTACAATTCCAAATTTCTGACATTATGCATTCGTTTGCTATAAATCTAAAATTTCATGTAAACATGTCTACCCTGTGAGTTCTTTGCTCTATTTTATTTAAAACGTATGTTTTTAGCTTGTTCTGAATGTGCATGTTGGTTTTTTCTGCTATTCATTTTATTGTCGACTACTGTTCTTTTCTTCAGATACTCCACCTAATGTTTGACTTATTTTGAGTTTATTTTTTTTTCCTGTCTCAGTTTGGTTTTTACTGTTGTGAACAGACACCATGACCAAGGCAACATTTAATTGGGGCTGGCTTACGGGTTCAGAGGTTCAGTCCATTATCACCAAGTCAGGAACATAGCGGCATCCAGGCAGGCATGGTGGAGGAAAACCTGAGAGTTCTACATCTTGCTCTGAAGGCAAAGAGGAGAAGACTGCCTTCCACAAGGGCTAGGACAGGGTCTTAAAGCCCACACCCACAGTAACATACTACCACCAACAAGAACACCCACTCCAACAATGTCACACTTCCTAATAATGTCACTCTCTGGACCAAACATATTCAAACCACAACATTGTCTTTATGAATAAATGTTATGAACATTTACCTACAAATTATTTTTTCTTGTGCCCTGTGATTACACTGCTGAGTCACTGGGTATCTGTTTCTTATCATTAAGATTAACATTTAGATTTTATAAAGCAGTTCTTAACTAATGGTTAAGGTTAAACACACGTGTGAGAGTTCTAAACCACTTATGCTTAGAGAATATCTAAGCATGAAGCCATGTGGGACTTCTTCACTATGATGAATTAATCAAAGAAAACACTCTCTGCCCCAGCCACGTGAGATAACTGCAGACAGTTATCACACAGTGTATACTGATGCCCTGCCCTAGATCACATGTCCGGTTATTTGAAGCACCATCTCTTTGCATTCTGCTAGCCCCTTTCCTGATCATCACATGCAGTTCCTATCCACTCAGTCCCAGATACGGAGAAAACTGCTTCCCCAGATTAGGTCCAGTGTTTGGGAGACTAAAAGTTATAAGTAGACAGGGTCACAGAAAAAAGTCTGGATTGAGCAATTTACGTAAGCAATAGCTTTCTGCTCAATATGCAGGTGTAAATACTATGGCACTAGTTTTTTACAGTAAATAAAACTTTACTGGGGGGGTTGTTTAGCAAGGAAATTCCTTCCAAAAGAAAGGCTAATAGAAGCTATAATTCCAGTGGCCTTTTGTCTGAATCTTCTATAAATCATGTGTTTTTATGTTAGAATCCTTTTCACCTTGGTGGTAGAGGTTTAAGTACATCCTTATATCTGCAGTTACATTTCCAAAATGCAAACACAAAGGTAAGCTGCAGCAAGTATTATGGGGAAAGGTTCCAGACCTCAGCCATACAGAGCCTCTTTGGTCCATCTCGGCAGTGCTCTCTGTAGTTAGATCTTTAACAATAAGCAGTTTCTTCTCAGGCCATCATTGTGATTCTCTATTCTTTATGGTAAGGCTTTTCTCCAAGTCACAAGACGTAGGAATGGTGCTCTCTCAAAGTCCCTTGCATACTAAGGCCACAGACAAACTTCTACTTCTCCTTTCAGGGACATCGAGGTTGTTTCCTGCCCTGTGAAAGATTCCAGATTTCCTTCCCCATATTTCAATACTGTCTTTTCATGGTTTTTCCACAGTTCCTTCTGCCCATCTTCATTCTCATTTGGCCTCTTTCACATTTATCTTATAAAAAGTTATTGTTCAGCAAATGATTGTTGACTGAATGAACCTGTATGTTCATGATTGTACTCTCTGAATACTTATGGGAAAAATTCTAGTAACAGATGTCATAGGAAAGGGGAAATGGATACAGCAAGTGGAAAACTCCTTCTCTAATTGGATCATGTGCTGCCAAGTGTAACACATTCCTTTAGGTCTCTTGTTTGTTTTGAGGCTTACAGTAACCAGTGATGGAAGTTAAGCAAGCATTCTTTCTGCTGTGTATGTGATCCAGGAGTAAATAGGATCGAATGGTGAAATAATTGGCTAGTGACAGAGCAAGAAACACAGGTCCAGGAAATAAGAAGCCCTTTCTCACATTTTTTTTTTCTGAATTTTATTTTGCTCCTCTTTTTAAACCTTGTATATTTTCTTACCAATAAACACACACACACACATGCTCACACACATGCACAAATACATACATGTCTGTACATAATATACATGAATACACAACCATAAAAGAGTTTTGAAAGAGAAGAAATATTATAGAGCTAAGCAAAAATGTTATCATCAGAGGAATCCCAAATAGTATACACTGAAGTTACAATCACTTTTAATTCAAATCTTTCTATACCTTTAATGTGAATTTGATGCAAAGAGAAGCAGTTTGGTGATGTAACTTGTCAAGCTTTAAAAAAAGCAATAAAAGCTGGATATAACTTTTAGACTGAAGAAGAACAATTGATTTACTCCGAGAAAGCTATAAACAGCAATGGCAGGAGCTGTATTCCTGTTCATATTAGGAAACAAAGTAACAGAATCCCACTGGGCTGGGTCAAGTTGTCACATTGTATGACCATTGTTGCTTATGGAGTGAATAGCTCTGCTTATCGTGGCTCAATGACGCTTGCACATTGCTCTATGCTGTGGCAGTAGAGAAGAGTATGTGTGTTAATGCTTGACAAAACTTGCAAAATCCTCGGATTTTCCATTGATTTAAGCCGACACTCTTTGCAGCATGCTCACCGAGCACTCCATCTGTTCTGCTCATCTCCACTACTAGCATAAGAGGAGTGTTCATTAGATGCCTTTCCTTTAAATACAATGTATGTATTAATGTTTGTATTTATGTCTGGGAGCTCTTGTGCACTTAGGTACTTGAAGAGGCTAAAAGAGAGAGTCGGGATTTCCAAGTTTACCGTGGTTGTGAGCCACATGACCTGGGTGCTGGGAACAGAATTGAGATCTTCTGGAGGATCAGTAAGGGCTTCAAATTGCTGAGCCATCTCTCTAGTCCACGGCATTTCTAAAGAAACAAAACCAAACCCTGCAATTTGATTTCAACAGGGTCACCACCACTGTACTGTCACGTACTCTTACTTAGGACCAAATCAACACCGTATACAGCACAGCAGCAAAGTGTAGCCTTTCTTATGAAATGCTGAGTATAAACATTGCAATGTCCGTTTGGAATAATAATTTCACTTACCCGTACTAATGACTCCCCTAGAGTTTCCTCCCCTCACATCTTAAGGATTTTCTTTTTCTTTTTTTTTTTTTAATTTACTTATTTTTTTTCAACTTTTATTAGATATTTTCTTCATTTACATTTCAAGTGTTATCCAGAAAGTTCCCTATATCCTCCCCCCTTCCGGCCCTGCTCCCCTACCCACCCTCTCCCACCCCTTGGCCCCGGCGTTCCCCTGTATTGGGGCATATAAAGTCTGCATAACCAAGGGGCCTCTCTTCCCATTGATGGCCAACTAGGCNCATGCCCAGTCAAGTGAAAATTCAGTGTGCCTGTGATGTGAATGCCCACATCCCCATTCTCTGTTTGAGTCTCCAGAGAAGGATTTTGCAGGAGAAATGACCAGGTCCAATCTGTCCTGGTCTGTGCTGAGACATAAGTGCTTCCCCAGTGCAGCATCTCTAGTGGGTGTACAATCTGCATCTGCAGAGGCCAAAAAGGGTGACAAATGAGCTAGGACTTGCAGACTAAGGTGTCCTTGAGGAAGGAAGAATTCTCCATGTCCTTTCACATTTTTTAAAACATGCCAAATCGTCACTTTTCAGTTTTCTCTATTTTAAAGATTTGTGACTTAAGCTAAAGAAAATGTAGTTTATACATGTTAATATGAAATAAGAAAAATTAGTTGTCGCAGTAGCCATTTCCTTTCACAAATATCACTCCAATTACATATTAACCACACTGATCTTATTCAAGGTTCTTCAAAGCTCAAATTATAGCTATGCCAATCAAAATCAATACTGTTCTGGAATTAGAATCTTGGATAGAACATCATCACAGTGGCAAACATCTAGATCTATTTTCAACCATAGAGCTCTGGTTAAAATTGCTTCTAGTTCTTATAAACTGAATCCCTTATCCTCCATTGCATCTGATTTTCCAAGGTTTTTCTTTCATTTCTGTGATAAGTTCTGTAAATTTCCAATAGTTCTTCCCTTTTGGCCCAAATCATCTAGAATGCCTTTTTATTTCATATTTCTAATGAACTGTAACTGAAGCTGTTATCAGTACTTTCTCTTCTGTGCACAAGCTGTTGGACTGCTCCAGAAAAAATGCCCATTTATAAGATATGGGACTTCAGGAGTTTGTCATGACTGTGATGTACTAACAAAAGCCTCCATCAAAAATTATGATGTTCCTTCTGATTTTGCATCTTTATTTATGGGCCACTTTGGAATTCATTAAGATAACCGAGCCTCAATATTGTCATCTGTAAAAAGGGAACATGTTACCTATTTAATTGTGTTGAAAATTAACTGAAGTATACGTTATTTGAAATACCTTTGTCAGTTGTAAAGCATCATTCAATTTTCAGCTGTAATTATTAAATTCATCTTGTATCTCTGATTGACTTGAGACAAGAGTTTCAAAACCATCCAATGGGGAAAAGAAAGACTTGCCTTCATCGAATGGAACTAGTGCAATTGGTTAGTCATACACAAAAGAATAAAAGATATCAGAGCATATACAGACATTAATGCAAATGGGTTAAAAACACAAATGTCAAAGCTAAAACTATAAAAAGTCTTAGAAGACAAATCTTTTACATCTTCAGACTTGACAACAGTCAAATCTATAACACAAAAGTACAGGGAACAAGAAAAAAATGTATTTGAAACTACTCTTCTATATATACAGAATATACAATAAAGAAAGAGAAAAGATAATCCACAGAACAGATAAAGCATTTAAAAACACATCTACTAAGAATTATATATAAAAACTTAAACTCAATGAAAAGATATATAATATAATTTTTAAAGTATCTGAATATCTGTCTAAAATTTACACAACTATACAATACAAACATGACAAGGTAGCATTATTAGTTATCAAAGACCTATAAAACCATGCTGAGGTCACACAGTACCCTCAACAGAAGACTAGAATTCAAGTCAGATAATAATGTATTTACTGAAAGATGGAGAAACTAGAACCTTCATGAACTGTTGACAGGAGTGTCAAATGACACAGCCATCTTGAAAAACAGTCTTACTGTTTTGCCAAAGAGCTAAATATGGAGTTACCAGATGCTATGATTATCCTTAATTGTCAGATTGATTAAATTGAGCGATGCTAAGATTAGTGAAACAAAGCTCTGAGTGCATCTAGAAAGTTACTCCAGAGATTAGATTATGAAGAATCTGACCTAATAAATGGTTTACTTCACTGATGGGTCCAAACTCTGAGTAGAATATTTGAAGGTGGCTAAATGTGGAAGGTGAGTTCTAGATGGGGGCAGGGGGTCACTTGGAAGTATGCCTTTGGATATGTGTTAGTTCTGGCTACTTCTTGTTATCTCTGCTTTTCAAGGCATGATCTTCCCTGCTTCATAACACTACCTCCATAGGATGTCTGTCTCATTGCAGGCCAGACCAGCAAATCCAACCCAGCATTCACTGTAAGCCGTGAATTCTCAACCCACGATAAATCCTTCCTCCTGTACATTATTTATTTCAGATACTTTCATGTAATACTGAGACTGAAACACCATTTATTCTAACAAGTTTATTCTTACATGCCCTAGCCAAAGAGAAAGGAACAAATGTAAGCTTGTACACAGATGCTAATAACAATGTTGTTCAAATGGCCTAAAGGCAAACACAGCCCAAATATTGACCTTGACCAATTGACTAACAAAGTAAAATGTGGTATAGCCAAGCAACTTCCTATAATTTGACTAAAAATAGCAATGGAAGATTGATATACATAGTATATACTATGACAAATAAACCAGGACAACTTTAGTTGTTGATTGGGGCTGAAGGATATAGGAACACAGAGGGTCATAACCTCAGGGAACAGGGTTTCCGATGATTTAAAAAAAAAAAAACTCATAAAACAAACTTTGTTTTGACGTGATTCTATCTCTGAGCTCATTTAAAATAACAAAATTTTACATTTTAACAGAAGAACTGTGTTCTTTATGAATTAAGTTTTAAAACAGCTGTTTTTAATAAAATCTACCATAGAGAAGGGAAGTTTCGCATCTACAAGTCAGGATAGTCAATGAAAATAAGTAACATACTTTTGGTGCAAAAAAATCAACAGGAGCCAGGATCTATTTTATTTTACATACATTTTATAAAGTATTTTATGCCCAATATTAGCATATAAACCCTATAGCTTATGCATAAGCCTCTTTAGCCAAATTGAGGTTTCATACCCCTGAGCAAGGTTGAGTATGGGATTTACATAGCACAGATACATAACTATACATTTTAAGTGATTTTTTTTTTATCTTTAGTTATATGTACACATGGAGGTGGAATGTTCACATGTGGATACAGGTGCCCACAGAATCTAGAAGAGAATATTGTTCCTCTAGAACTGGATTTACTGGTGGATTTGAGCCACCCACATTTTGGGTGATGGGAACAGAATTCTTTAGAAGATCAGCAGTACTGTCATTTTCTCAGAGAACTTTGCATATGAAGAGTATCAGAGCTTGTTTTTGTACCCTGTTGTGTCTTTATATTTCAAATGCTTGCTGTCTGAAACAGATTTGAAGTATGTTAAGTCAAAGATGGCATGTTATATATTCTTTTCCCCCACTGGTATATCTAATCACTAAATTTCTGTAGAGGCATAAAAATTTTACATTTGCCTGTAAAGATGAGATGGTTAAGTAATTATAACATAAAACCACAGAAATTTGGAGTTTAAAAGAGCCTTAATTAATAAAAACTTGGTTCAGTGTCTCTGTCTCAATGAGTTTATTCTTTCTATAATATTTTCTTAGACAATGCCCTTATACAAGCCACTAGCTTAACATTTCTAATACCTTGAAATCTACTACCTCATAGATGGGCTCATTATATCCAACTGGCAGCAGATTCATTACTAATGTTAAACCTAAGCTTGTAACTTCCAGCGTTTGGATATTCTGAGGTCTGTCATGTGTCACTATACAAGACTATCTAATTCATCTCCATGACAGCATATTAATTATTTAAAAACACTGTGATAATCTTCCTGTCCTGTCTTCCAAGATTCTTGCTTCATTCAGATGTTTCTCACGGCTCTGATTTCTGAACCTTTCCCTATAGAGATTTGGCTTCTCTACAACACTAGCAGATTTGCAATAACTCTCAAGTCATACTTCCCAGAAACAAAGCTCAGTACTTTTTATCAATACCAAACACAGAAATTTCTTTTCCTGCCTCAATCTACACCTGTCCATTTGTTAATGACCTAAAACTGCCTGCTTTACCTTGAAAATCACAGCACACGATAGTTGCTCACTAAGCTTATTCACAGCACATCATAGATGTTTACTAACCTTAATAACGATATATCATAGATATATCATAGTTGCTTACTAAGCCTGCCATAACTGAATTCTGACTTTTTTTTTTTTTGCGAAAGTCCTGTGCAGTCGGATATTCTGAGTTATACACTTCCAATTAATCGTGTCACCATTCCTACACTATTTTGCATTGATTTCTAATACTAAACAAGATGCCCACATAACCTAGGAACCTAGCTAATATTGCTACTTTTCTTTCACAGCCCATATCACTGAATAATACTGTGTGCTCATTTTGTGATCCTTGAGAACAGGGCCCAGTATACTTGGCTACCACTGCATCCTCACTGAGTAGAAGGGTTCTTGTTCTAAGCTGGTTTTTCAAGGATGCTGCTTTCTTACCAGTTTATATTTACCAGATTCTAATGATAGTGTAACCAAAATATCAGTTTGGTATTATGGTCAGTCACTCAAGCACAAATTCTTAAATGTGTTGACACTATTTGAGATAATCTTTCAAAGATAATGACAGAGCCTTAAGATTCCAGTTAGTGGCAAATTTAAAAATATGTCCTATTTTTTTATGTCCTATTTCTTATCTGAGAATCTAATTTGCATCGAGCTACTCTCAATTCCAGGACCCACAATTTTATTTTCAATGAGGGCAGTGGCTTTTCACACGAGTGTTCTCCATGCCAGCAGCTTCTAACCAGTGGGTTTATTATGATTACTATGGGATTCAAGGGGAAAAGATGAATGTCTTATTCTCTAGTTTTGCTACTCATAAAATGTTGATTTGAGTATAAACAATTTGTAAACAAAGTATATAATCCATCCTTCCCTTGAATAAGTTAAAGTAAAATTCAAGGAACAAATTATAAAAACTATTTATAGATTTCAAAGGTGATAAAAATATACAAAAAAGTTTGTTTTGAAAGAAACAAACTTTCCTGCAACTTAAAATTTCAAATTAAAACTGAACTAGCTCAATTTAGGTGTCAGTGGGAGTGCAAGATTATTCTTTATATCACATACCAATTTGAACACAGAATTTTATAAAATAAGGTTAAAATTACAAACACTTTGTGTTTCCAGACCTCTGCTGCTCATTTTGCTAGCCTCATGTTATGGTGGAATTGGCAGACAAGGCGCCCATTCTTTAATAGCATGGCAGTATAGACTTCTTGGAAACAAGACACAATAGAAAGAAAAGGTGTTTATGAGTCAGGAACGTGTGCTACCTTCACCTCGAGTAATGTATTTCTGGTGCTGAAACCTTTCAATGGGGTGAAGCAGGCCACGTTCTGTTCCTTTCATTTGCAGAGATGAGATGGATTTGAAAACCATCACCTGGTTTCCTGATGCAAGGACTCGCCACGTGAGCTAATCTCCAGCACATTACTTTGGCAAGCAGATCTTTCGCCCCTTTGTCTCCACGCAGTACAGAAACTGTTAAATCATGTTGGTGTCCATACAAACTTTTGATCCTAGGAATAGCCTAAGATCCCACCATTATCTTCCCGTCCATACATAGACCTGCAGTAAGCACTACTAATTTAATATCTTTGCTAGGTGAAAAAGTAGCTGATTTTCTAGATCAATATTTGATTGAATATGTTTGAAATGTTGGCAGATAAAGGCCCCTTTTCTGGTCCAAAGACTTTTTGAAGCACAGACGTATAGCGTTCTAGCTCCCCTGGGACTTGAGTGGAAGGAGGTCTCACAGATCTGTAAGAAGCCTTCCTGCCTTTCCTTGTGTTCTTCCAGCAAGACTCTCTAAAGGTTGAGATGAGAAAGACATAAGATCAAGAACAGGAATGTCTTTACATCCATTTTTTTAATCTTTCCCCGGGCTTCTCTTAACTAAAAATAATCGTTTATATCACTAGTTTACAAAAACCTCCTCTGATAGGAGGGTAGAAAGAGAGCCCATCTGATCATCCACAAGGATGTAACCCAGTGACTGTGGCAAGTAATCTCAGGCCCCAGACTCTATCATTTATGCCACCAATTAAAGAGAATGTCAAAGTACCACAAAAAAAGAAATAAAATAGAAATGAAAACACCAACGTGTTATAGAGATTAGAACTTCAGTTGTTTAGTTAGGTTGATTAGTAAAATATATTTTAAAAGATTATAAATTGTATTAATTTTGTAAAAACATGAGCAAAGAAAGCATTGGAGTTATGGTAAACTTTCATCTAAATAATAATGTTTGAACATACAAACAACAATCCAGGTCAGTATAATCAGTACATGTCATTATAATCAGTTGTCAGTAATTTCTTTCATTTCAAAGTTTTGCTTAAATCAACAGCCATCATTCAAAACAAAACATGAAAGTCAAAATCAGCCTATTCTTAAGTGAAAGTATTCTTCAGAGTAAATTCTAGCAATGGTGCCTGCTGAGTCTACAGACGAAATCCAATGAAAGGTTATTGGAGAGAGTCCTACCCTCTGGGTCTCTCCTTTGCTGAAGAAATGGATATGCAGCCCAAAAACAAAGACAGAAGGATGCTCAAAATTCCCCTGCTGATTTTCCTATCGCTGCCCTCCTGTTCGGCTGGAAGTAGAATCTGTTACCCCTGCCTCAGCGACTAGGTTTTAATGTTGAGGCAGACTTGAAAGACAGTAGCTACTCCATGCAAAGCCAATTGCAACTCCTAGGAAATGCAGATTCCACGTGACTCATTTTCCACAAGCTAAGCCAAATCAATTCTCTTATTTTGAGATGGTAGGACTACAGTAATTTAGTCATTCTTACTGACAATTCCTCACCACTTTGAACTTCTTTGGTAAAGTCATCTAGTCAAAGTAATGATATTCCCAATTCAACAACTATTAAGGACATCATAACATTTTTCTTACCTAAAATGGGAAATAAGTAGGCTGTGAAAAAGGACTTAGTTTCTGTGTGTTTTGTTTATAACATGTTGCTCCTGCCAGGTGGAAAATAGAAATGCAATAAACACTTAAGTCAATTACATGGATAAATTGAATTTTTGTATTCTGCTTTTTAAGGAACAATCAGAGTTTGAATTAACTAGACCAACTTTTTGTGTGCAAGTACATTATGAAATGCACACTTGTGGACTCACTGAAGCATCCGTTTGTGTGGTGCTTGTATACCAATGGAACATAACATACAAGTAATGCCATAAGCAGAAGGATCATGAACTCAAATTGGCCCTGTGATTTTGCTTTAGAATCCTTTCTTCAGGGCCTTCCTACTACCAAACTATCCCTCCTTGACTAGGCTGCTCCGACTGTTAATCCTTGAGAGCATTCTGTTTTTTCCTCCAAGATGTAAAAAATGAGAGAAAAGAAAAACAGGAGGACCAGTTATTAGATATGAGAATGTAAAGTGTTGTCTCTATAAAGTATTCCATATGTCTTTCCTTGCTATCATTTAAATAAAACTGTAGCTCCTATTTCCCTAAAATATGTTTTGTGAGACTTGATTTATATGTGTCTTATTATTACTGTAACAGAATTCCTTTGATATGCTATGATTCAAGGTTTTAATTTTCCTGATAATTTATGTAAATGAACGGTAGACATTGAACCAATGTTTTTCTCTGATACTTGTAAAATCTAATCTGAAAGTTCTGATTCTTTAATGAGCAGATATTGGGTAACTGCCCAGATTGTCCAGGCTTTCAGAAATCACAAGTTGTGATTTTAAATCAGGAGAAGTTGTGTCTTCTTGACATGGTCCACGGTTTTAGGAAAAGACTTCTCATTCCCAGTTTCAGGAGGGTCACTAGGAAAGGATAAATTTCTTTGAAAATTAAAGAGTAAGCAAGGAGACCACTGGAGGTGAAGAGCCTTGTGCCAGCATGGGCTAGAAGCAGGCTTGGAGGAAGACCTTTCCTGTAACCCACAGGGAGCTACCCATGGGCAAAGAAAGGACATTTCTGAGGTATGTTGCTGAGGAATATCCCAGGTTTTCTCAACCCTGTGACATCCTGAGATGAGTCTGTTAGTTTGCTGTGGTACTTGATTTCCATGTTACAAATGTTATCTGGTGTGCTGAGTGATATGCTAACTTCCTCCTTTCAGTTTATACCTCTCCGCGTTTGTCACTGCCACAAGAAACAGATCATTTGTGGAAAACATCTTTTTATCAGATGTCATAGTAGTGTCTATCACTTGGCAATTTGAATATTTACGTTCTAATTCATTTTTCCCCCAAAACATGGTTCATGATTTCTAAGGTTATAATCAATGCAAAAGTCAAAATTTAAAATACTTCTTTTAGGCCTGATTGACTTCTCAGTGATTGAGGTGAGGTGGGGCATTGTTGGGGTTACAGGTTCCAGGAAGGTTCCCTACTAGAGGAACCCTGTGACAGTGCAGGTTTCAGTACACCAGGCTCACTGTTGTGACAACAACAGATTCTTTCCTTATGCTTGTATGACCCTTTGAAGGTAAACTAAAATTATTGTTATATGACATCAAACACGATAATAAATATTGATACATATAGGTTCAATAATATTACTAATCATACCAGACACAATATCAATATTTAGAAGAAGATGCTCTTCTAAAGATGTCAAATAGCTACAACAGACTAAATATAAGCAAGGTAAAAAATTTAAAGTATATGTATATTTAGCTGCAAACTTGATTAGAGATTTTAGCAAGACATTTAGGAAGTATACAAAGTAAGTGATGTATGTCTAAAGGTGTGTGATGCACTTATACAGCATCTGTTTTGATTGGTTTGTTGCACTTTTCTCATCTATTTGTACTATAAGAAATGCAGTATTGTTTTGTCTTTTGATGATGAAGACTGAATGCTCTTGAAATAAAATGAACATAACTACCTACAGTGGATTATATGACCTTCCTTTATGGTAAAGAAATACAATCATTGGAAAGTTCTGACAACTTAATTAGATAAACATATCTGTGTATATGTCATTAAGTATACAATATATTGTGCATATACAACAGTGAATATATATTCTATATGTACATACATATATTTTGTACAAGTAAAATATAAATAAAGTATATTTTTAGAAATGTTTATTATTTTCCTTGGGATTCATATTCTAGAATATGAATATAATGCAAGTATAATATGAGTCTTTAAATTTGCTGGATAAGTAAAAATGAAAGAAAGAAAAACCAAACAAATAAGCAAATAAACAGAGAAATAAAGAAAGAAGACAAGATTCAACATTCAAGGTATATGTAAAAGCTGATGTCTAAGACACCCTGTTTCCCAACCTACTAGACAAAGGAATTTATGGAAACAAAGGGGAGAATGATGAGGTTCAAGAAGAGCAGAGGAGAAAAGCTTGGGTCCTATGCAGCCAGAATTGCTTCAGAGATTGTGCCCAGCTGAGTTTCTGTCTTAGAGTTTCTATTGCTGTGCTGAAAGGTCATGATGAAAAACAACTCATGGAGAAAGGGTTTATTCCTGTCCCAGTCAGTCAGGCCTGAATGGAAGTCAGGGCAGGAACTGAAGGCAGCAAGCTAGAGGCAAGAACTGAAGCAGAAATCATGAAGAGGGTGTTGCTTACAGTAGTTTCCCATGGCTTTCTCAGCCTAATTTCTTATAGAACCTGGGACCACCAGTCCAGGGGTGCCACCACTCAAAGAAAGCTGGCCCTCCCATATCAATGATTACTTGAGAATATACACCACAGGATTGTTCACAGGTCAATTTAGTGGTGGCATTTCCCAGACACTCCAGAAGAGGGAGCCAGATCTCGTTACGGATGGTTGTGAGCCACCATGTGGTTGCTGGGATTTGAACTTATTTATCACCTTTGGAAGAGCAGTCGGGTGCTCTTACCCGCTGAGCCATCTCACCAGCCCCTAGTGGTGGCATTTCCCAACTGAGGTTCTCTTTTCCCAAGTGTCTCTAGTTTATGTCAAGTTGACATAAAGCTAGCCAGCACAGCTTCTTCCTTTGTTCTGTAAACCCTTTGAGTTGATTCACTCCGACACTTAACACTTAGTACTTAGTCCTAAGTTGTTGAAGCTGTTTGGAGAGGTTTAGGAGGTATGGTCTTACTGGAGGAAGTATGTTACTGAGCCTACTTTTGGGACTGTAAAGCCTCCTGTGACTTCCATTTTGCTCTCTCTGCTTCTTCCTTGTGCTCAAGAATATCATCAATCAGTTTCTAGCTCTAAATAGTGTATCTGCCTCTTGCTGGCATGCTTCATTGCTATGATAGACTCTTATCCTCTGAAACTGTAAACCAAAAAGTAGCTCCTCATTCTGGAATTTGCTTTTGGTTATTGGGTTTTACCATAGTAACAGAAAAGTAGCTCAATACATATGCAATTGTAGAAGTCATTGTTATAGACAGAGTATCATTGTCAGGCATGAAGGTAGGAGCCATGGTTCTGGAATCACACAAAAGGACTGAGCAGCTTGAAGTTTTCCCCTTTTTTGTTGGTGTATTTATTTATTTATTTATTTATTTATTTATTTATTTATTTATTTATTTTTATGAGGTGGTAAGATTTCCCCATACAAATGAAATAGGATGTTGCTGGCTTTTTCACTAGACAGGAATCAGAAGACCTCTCCAGCCAATGAGAACATAGAGACTGACATTAGATGATAGGAAAAGGAACAGAAATGATGTCCCTTGTCTCTGAAAATCTAACAGAAATGTGCAATGCTTTTCTTGAGCAAAGGAACCATTGCTACATGGAACAAAGCTGAATATGCTCTCCAAAGGCAACACATTGGGGAGTATATAGGTAATATTGTGATATAATTCTTTACAGAGAAGAATGAATTGTGTAGTTAGCTGCAACCACATACACTGTGCACTGTGGCTGGTTATGGTCTGTTATGGTTATGGTTATAACTATAGCATAAATCGTGTATCCTGCTTTTCTGTCTTAGACTGGTGTCAATAATTGTATTGCTTTGGAAAATCCAGAGATTCAATTCCATAATTTATTAAACGAAAATGAGGAATCCAGTAAGAATCATCTGTAAGATATCTCAATAAAAAAAAAAGCTTCATGCTCTGTACATCTCTGATAGAAATCCCCAAAGAGTGAGTTCCATCTCTATTTTCCTTTCCCATATCACTTGTGTGGTCATGTTACTGTTCAGTATAAAACATAAGCTGTTTTTTCTAAATCACTTTATTGTGAAGATTAGCCACTCTCCCTCTGTTTCCACAGCATCCTTGAGGAAGTTGATCATATCAAACTGCTACGAGTCACCACAGTGACTCTAAATGAGGAGAAACTAAGTTCCCAGCAGTGAATGTTGGATACTCAATAGTCTCCAAAAGGATAAAAAGTAAGCCTGGCAAAATCTTTGTTTTGTACCTGCCTCCAGTCCATTTGTGAAGGAGTGCTAATGAAAAATGAGAGTGATGTTCCCATCACACATTTTTGGATTACTGTGCAGCAACATCAATTGGAAATCTAATGAAATAGAGACCACCTATGGAGGAGGGAGATTGTGTTCCTCTGTGTGCCTGCATCCAATTTACCAAGCAACTGTGTGGAACAAGCTGCCTGTTTGTTGTGCCCCTGTCCAATTGATCATACATTTAACATTGATAATTGGCAACGCCAATTGCCACTATCTTTCTCCAGTGGAAGTATGCTGCAGTGCTTTACCATTGTATAATAATACAGAGAACAATTTATTTCTTCCAGGGTGATCTATTCCTCCGGCAGTTACATCATCCCATGATGGTCTGCTGTGGAAATTATAACATGCCATCCTAGAAAAACTAATTGGTCATTTCTCTATTTACTTCTTCCCATCTACTAAAGGACAATGCTATGTTTATTGTCAGGTAGAACTTCTCTTAATCAAGGAAATAACAATAAGAAACCTAGTAGGTGAGCTCCCACTAAGCATATAGGGACATACATAAAGAGAAGAGCTGATGTTCCAAATGGTAGTATCCTTTTCTTCATTTTTGCACCTGTTCAAACTGGCATCTGGTATTAGGCTGTGTCTAGTCAAACATTACTACCTTCTGTCAAGCTTGCTGGGAGAAATAAAAGAAAAAGAATATGGTATAAAATATTAGTTAGTCCTGTGTGTTATTTTGTTACTACATTTTCCTTGTCAGGCTCCCTACCTGTGTTTATCATCAACATCAGTTTTGCTTCCATTTTCCTCCCTCCTAATTTGAGTTCTAGCAGCCATCTGGCATCCAGTCCAATTCCCATGTTACACTTCTCCATACATCAGTAGACTGTCAGGTTACAGGACTAAGTTTAAGGTTTTCTTAACTCATTGGAGGTTCTTCGTGGATTTGATCTATTATTTCTTTCTGAGCTCGTCCAGTTGTAGATTCCCGAGTGTGATTTATGTCTAGCAGGTGTTAGTTTGCTAGATTTCTCTAAATATTGGCTTCACAAAGCAAGGGAGGCTTCAGGAGACGCTAGGACTCAAAATCATATTGCTATACAAGTGGAGGTGGATGGCTTCCCTGCTGAAACTCAATGCTGCAGAACTACCACGCGATAAAAACAGACACTGCAATGCAGAGAAGGTAGAGAGAGGCTCGAGGTCCATCACCAGCTCACCAGTGGCACATCTGTATTCAGTGGCACTAAAGATACTTATTTAACAAATGGGACGATGTGGAGCTTAAACACACAGGTCTTTTTCCTATGGATTACCATAAACTTGAGTGTTGTTTTTATCTCAAATGCCCTACTTTTAAGTCAAATGTATTCCTTTGTATGGCTTTTGTTTTCCTGGTGTAAAGATTAAATTCACAATCAAACTGTAGACCTTCTTAGAGAGTGGAGGAGGAAAGATCTGAGAGTGCCTACTGTACTTTAAGATGAATTGTAAACACCTTGGGATTACAACACAGCATCAGACAAAACAGAATAAAACATAAAGTTCATTTAATGATGAATTTCCATAGAAGTATTTGAAGACTATTACAAACATTTCATTTCTTAAGTTATATACATTTTCATAAAATTTCCAGGCTTGGAAATGTTGATTTTCATATACTCATCTCAGTGGGTCGTTCATCGTACCATTATGTGAATGAGTGAGTGTCTACGTTCTGTAAATTCTGTGGCCTCTTACTGGTCTTCTAATGGTGTGTGTTTGTGAGAGACAGAGAGAGAGAGAGAGAGAGAGAGAATACTTTGTTTAGTTTTAGCTACTCTCCATCATTCATGGTCTTGTTTCCAACTATATATGAAAGTTCTGAGGCTCATATTATAAAGGCTTAGTAGGAAATAAAGGGAGAGTAAGATGCTATGCATGTGGTCACACAGAGTTAGTCGAAATTAACATGCAGAACTCTGTGTGTTCCTGGGCCACTCCTCAGCCTCTGAAACAATACCATTTTGTACTATAAATAGTTGGTATAATTTTAAAAGTTTATAATGTGCTCTTCAATTTGCATATTTGAGTATAAACACAAAGCATTACAATTGGCTACAATGCCTCACCAACCAGTTAGTAAAAGGAAGTGCTTAAGAGGTCCCTACTGTGAAATGCAGAAGAAAAGAAGTGTGTGCACCTTTCACCTTTAGATGAGCACACAATTCAACACATGTTCTGGAGTTTTTTGGCACTAGGTGAAAGTTTAAATGTTGGCTTTTTCATAGTCTTTAACCTTGAATTATTAGGATAATTTTAAATATTTTAAATGAAAATTATCTTCATATGGTTCAGATGTGATGATGCCATCTTCCAACACTACATGTCAGGCAAAAGTACTTAGGCATATACAAATCAGTAAAAATAATAGACTGTAGATTGTCATTAGGGAATTGCTATTGTCAGACAAGTAATATAGCTATGCATTTTAGCACATGCAGAGGCAAGCAGATAGATCTCTATGAGTTCAAGACTAGCCTGCCATACATTAGACAAACCATGTAGCATTGTATGTTTGCATTAAATATGAACTAATAGCCTTAGCTCACTCGTTGAGGAGTGGGAGCTCAACCCAGGGCTTTTTCAGGTATTCAAAAAGTGCCAAAGCACTGAGCTACATCTTGAGTGTGCTAAATGCATTCTAATTCCAGATTTCTTGACATAGTTTGTATTCAATTTTTATTTTGTGTGTGTGTGTGGAGGGAAATGTATGGCATGTGTATAGTCGGATGGAGAGGACAGAAGAGGCTATTCGGTCTCCTACTCTATCATTGTCCTCCTTATTCCTTTGAAGTAACTCCCTCACTGAACCGGAAACTTGCCTTAAATGCTAGACTAGCAGCTGGCAGCATGCCCTAGGGAATCCTCTTGTCCTTGCACACCCCTCTCCTCCAGAACACCAGAGTTAAAAGCTTGCATAGTTCTGTGCAGCCTTTTTATGAATGGGCTGGATATCTGAATTCAGGTCTGTCCCCTTGAACAGCAAATATTCTCACACACTGAAACAACTTCCAAGTAAGCTTTTTTTGTCTTCTTTTGGGAATTTTTTCACAACAAGTTTTCCATAGTTTTCTGCCTTGGACTGTCATTCTCATTCTTTGTCCCCTTATGGTGTCATTGCTGGACTTCACACAGTCAACCTTAGTAGAACAGTTATGTATATATAGCATTGATAAATATACTAACTCAAGATTGTCAAGAGATAACATAAAATTCAGAATCTGTTTTAAAAGTTTGGCCATCCCACTGGAAACTGTAATTAAAGGGTGCACAATTCTACTTGTTTGCTAGGGAAACATGGGCCCCTGTAGTGGATTGCATTGGGAAGCACTTCCCCAAATGTAACAAAGCCTAGTACCTTAGGGTGAGGCATCCCCTGTGGGATCCACACCACCTTCCTTTTCAATGCTCTTAAGTGTGAAATTAGTGTTGTCCTGTAAAGTGCATAGAATTAATTGTTCATAATTGAACACAGCTTGGGGGCTAATTATATAAAAATTGATATTTAAAGAATACTACCAAATTGATTGAGTTTTACAGTTCACATTTACCTTTCAAATTGCATGAATTTAGAATAAACGGTAAGAAAGAAAGAAACAAACAAAAAGATCCATTCAATGCTGCTGCCAGAAATGAAGGTTTACTAGTTCTTTGAAAGACAAATGAGTCAAATGCTGTCAGGTCATCAAAGCAGTAAAATGATTCTGCAATTAACTATAGAATTAGAAGTGAAATGTTCAAAGGTTGAGCATGTTTTGTGGAGGTGATTGCCTTTCCTTGTGCATCGACTAGTTAAGTTACTACAAACCAGGAAAACAGTGCTAGTTTCTAGCTGAACACACAGCCTGGTGGAGACCCAAGGAAGGCAACATCAGCTCATCAATAGAGATGTTACTCCAGGCAATCTACTTTGTCAAAAGCCTCTTATGGAATGGTAATGTTGCACAAATCTGTGCATATATTGCCAGTAAACAAAACAAGGATTCATGCAAACCAAGGTAAACAAAACCAAACCAATGACCTTTGGACTTGAAAGGTCCTTGAGGAAGGAAGCACTTGCTGCCAACAGGCTGGCATGAGCTTCTCTGCTGCGGAACTCCCTGGCTCTGATTTGATCCGAAAAGAACGGTTTCTCGTTAGAGTTCTCAACTTTTATATAAGCTGCCTCAGCTGTGTGACATCTACCCAGCCAAGCAAGGACAAGGCCATTTCCACACTAGCTTCTCTTTTGGCATCGCTGAAGGCTATTTGCATGACTGGTCAGTCAGTGTACATACCTGCCTCTCCGTGCCTGCTACTTACTCTTTTGACCCAATTCTCACTGGACCCTTTGTCTTTGCCTTTGTATTTGATTACCTGGCACTAAACCCTCTTTTTTCCTACAGCCTTGGCATCTACCAGGGCTTTTGGCACTTTCAGTTTCTCCTCATCAAATAATCTTTTTGGTTTTCAGCCCACGATTTCTCTCGTCCTCAGAATCCTGTGGACTGGCTCCATAGCCGGTTTTGGCCTACCCGAGGCCAATCTTCACATGGGAACTGATATAAAGGGCCAAGTAACAGAGCCAAAAATGGCAAAATAGCTAAAGGGGGAAAAAATTAAAGAACCAAAAAGACATTGATGGAATCACAATTATGCTAATATATTTATCATAATATTATTTGTCCATATTAGAAAATCAAAACAAAATCACGGCTCAGAATTCCAAAATCTTGAGAAATCTTAACCCACCATAAAGACTAATTTTTCTCAACATTCCTTGCAATAATATGTTACTAAAAGTATTTTTAAAATTCTGGGTCAAAAAAAAATCTGTTTATACAACTATAAACATATAATTCAAAATTAACTAAAATTCTAGCATTTGGGTACAAAATTACACAGGTATGTGATAGTGTCAACATAGACTCTATACTGTGTACCGGATTAACATTTTAAAAGGTTTCTCAATCCAAAGGGGATAAAAGCAACAATAATTCATTTTTAATATAATTGTTTAGTAAGTGATGTATCAGATCCATTTTATTACTCATTTTGCAGTATATGCCAACGAATATATTTACTGTCCCTAAACAAAATCTATCCACAAATATGGGAGCAGGGATGTAACAAAGCAGGTGAGAGAGAGGGGTGAGTTCACTGTCCCAACGTGCCAGGAAGAGTCTACCTTCTCATTTTTATAAGTTAATGTGCGTATGTTCTTGTTTAGGAAAAAACTTACCAAAAAGTATTTTCTTTTGGGAATTTTCTATATACCAAAAAAATTTATTATTGAAAAAATTTATTTCTGGGTCTTCAATTCTATTCCATCGATCTACCTGTCTGTTGCTATACCAGTACCATGCAGTATTTTTTTTTTTTAATCACAATTGCTCTGTAGTACAACTTGAGGTCAGGCATGGTTATTCCACCAGAGGTTCTTTTATTGTTGAGAATAGTTTTTGCTATCCTAGGTTTTTTGTTATTTCAGATGAATTTGCAAATTGCCCTTTCTAACTCAGTGAAGAATTGAGTTGGTATTTTGATGGGGATTGCATTGAATCTGTAGATTGCTTTTGGCAGGATAGCCACCCAGACACTATTGCATATGCCAGCAAGATTCTGCTGAAAGGACCTTGATATAACTATCTCGAGTGAGGCTATGCCAGTGCCTGGCAAATACAGGAGATGCTCATAGTTATCTCTAGGATGGAACACAGGGCCCCAGTAGAGGAGCTAGCGAAATTACCCAAGGAGCTGAAGGGGTCTACAACCCTTTAGGTGGAACAACAATATGAACTAACCAGTACCCCCAGAGCTCGTGTCTCTAGATGCATATGTAGCAGAAGATGGCCTAGTTGGCTATCACTGGGAAGAGAGGCCCCTTGGTCTTACAAACTTTATATGCCTCAGTACAGGGGAATGCCAGGGCCAAGAAGTGGGAGTGGGCGGGTAGGGGAACAGGGCGGGGGCAGGGTATAGGGAACTTTCGGGATAGCATTTGAAATGTGAATAAAGAAAATATCTAATAAAACAAAAAGAAAAAATTCTATACAATATAAATGAACCTTTAATATGCCAACCCCAATTACCAGAAACAACTAGAATTTTCTAAATGTAATGGAATAGGAATATAGGAAAGACCAAAGATGGATACATAAAATTTAAAACTATATTTTAATAAAAATAAATCAAAGCAAAAGGTAATGTCTATATCACACATAAATTTTAATGAATTCTTTATTTTAGAAACGTTTTATATGAATGAATTTAAAATACAAAGTCTTCACTTTGTGTTGGGGGAAGATAATTATTTGGACAGTACTATACTAAAGGAAAAAGCTAGGACAATATCAAAACAATAATGAGACTGCAAAATTTCAACCAATGTTTGCAAAAGGGAACAAGGATGGAAAAAGGCCACAGATGATCAAAGCAAAGAGGTTGTTAGGGTCTCATGTGCCCTAGAGTGGTCTGTGTGGTTCCCCTGATGGGCTTCAGAGACAAGCTGGATTCTGAGTCACTATGAACTGAGAGCAGGGCCTGGGAAGAAAGGGCTCCACAGATGTGCTCAGGATTCAGGTGCCACCTCTGTCTCTTCAGCCCAGCATGGGAACTCTTCCCTTCATGCCTATCGTATAGAAAGAATCCCCAGAAGGTATGCCATTATTCTCCAACTTAAAAGTAATGTTGGAGTTTGTTTCAAAACAAACAAACAAACAAATGAGCCATTTGTCTGGGGAGAATTCGGAAGTGGGAGAAGCTGACTTTGTTGGCTTTGGGCCTTTCTGCAAGATGGAGAGCCCTTAGCTAAATTACAGGATGGAGATAAACTCTGCTTGTGCACACATGTTCTTCTACTTATATAAAAATACACTTGACATTGAATGAACCATGTAACAGGAACGAGAATGATCCAGAAGTACCAGCATTAAATGACCTACAAAGGAGGGCTGAACTCCTGCTAAAGCAAATAAACAAAAACAAAATAAATGATCTCTCATAAATATTCAGAAAACATTGTAGCTATAGCACATACATAAGATGCTACAAAGAGGGGGAATGACAGCTGAAGAAGGAAGATAACTCATATAATATAAATAAGACTGCTAAATAACTACTGGGCCCAGCAAGACAGCATTGTTAGTAGAGGAATTTGCTGCACAGACTCCATAATCTGAGTTTGAACCCTAGAATGCATGTTAATGTAGAAGGAGCAAGATGACTCCTCTGATATCCAAATGTATGCTGTGGCACACAGATACGCCACAGACACATTTCATGTGCACACACAAGTGTACATGCATACAATAAAAGAACTGTGTGTGGTAAACAAATATTTGGGGAAAAGAGTAGCAGCCCAGGTTTATGACCAGGTAGATCAATGTAACACCTAGCTTTGTTTCATTGTTAACAAAAGCAAAAGGAAATGTTCATAAAATTCATTTATCCCATGGAGAGTTCACTATAATGTGGCTTATGGAATTACACACTTGCACAAGTCTTTGGAAATGATTCAGCTATAGGTGCACCCACAAAAATCTATTGGCCCAGTGCAGGACAGTTCTTCAGTGACCTTGAATCAACACAACACGGTCTCCCTTCCATTCTTGCATGGTATTCTCAAGAAAAATTGGAGAATGTGCTAGAAATGTAATATTTTGAGGTTCCAGTACCTAACAGAAACTGGATATCCTTTGGTGCTTTATCTCTGTGTGTAACATGTTCCCACAGTGGCCACAGCTTTCTAGAAATCTTCAATTGTTGCCCAGTTGAGCACCACAGATGTTGTCTTAAATCACTCAACCCAGTCAGCAGCAAACAGTGACACTGATTCATACCCAGTAATTCTATTTTGCTATCATGTAACTGGAAAATACAGTAAAATTAAAACAGAATGCAGAAACAGTTAGGTACCAAAATATGCTATTACAATATTATTTTCAAGTATTGTTTTAACAGTTGTTTGTGCATAAGTTCCTGGTCTTCAGTGTATACTTTTTTGTGTGTGAGTTCCTTCTTTTTATTAACATACACAACTACTTGTCTTCTGGTTTGTTGAAGCAGTAAGTCAGACAACACTTGCCACAGTAATGCCTGTCAAAGTGGCTTCCCATGAAAACTCCAGCACCACATTCATCAGAAGGACAGTCTCAATGAAGTTGACTAATTTTGCCATTTTCATCCACCTTATAGTATTTCAGCACAGCCAACTTAACCTTCTTCCTCTTACGCTTATTCTTCTTCGGAGTGGTGTAAGACTTCTTCCTTTTTGTAGCACCACCACGAAGTCTCAACACAAGATGAAGGGTGGACTCCTTTTGATTGTTGTAGTCAGACAAAGTCTGGCCATCTTCCAGCTGTTTACCAGCAAAGATCAACCTCTGCTGATCAGGAGGAATTCCTTCCTTATCCTGGGTCTTGGCCTTTACATTTTCTATAGTTTCCGAGGATTCAACCTCTAGTGTGATGGTTTTCCCCCATAAGGTCTTCACAAAAATCTGTATCGTGGCAGCAGCTACACCCACGATGGTGGATTGGAAAGGAAGCCAGTGTGTACTTCTAAACTATCCACCACGGAGCACAAATAAGCATAAAAGCTCACCCACTGCCCTGGCAAATTCTACTCTCAGAGGTGACTTGCTTGACTTCTGCCATTTCTAGTTACTGGTTAGAAAAAGATATTGTTTGGAATGAGTTTTAAAAGATATATATATATATATATATATATATATATATATATATATATATATATTCATTTAGGGAAAACATTGATTTTTTTACCACATCTACTTTAAGGTGGGTTGAATGAAATACTTTCCACAGACTCAGATATTTGAATACTTGGTCCCTGTTTTGTGTTGTTGTTTGGGAAGAAAATAGCTCAAGCTCTAAACCATGTAGTATAGGTTAGGTAAATAGTTTGCTGATGAGGTGTGGTTATTAGATAAAAGAAAAATGGGTGGCTCAAAGGATTGTTGTCTTTTGCTTTTATCAAATCAAGGAGAATCTATTACTTACGTTTCTGTTGCTGTGATAAAACACCATTACGAAAAGTAACGTATGGAAGAAAGACTTTAGTTTAGTTTATAGTTCCTCAGGCACGTGAATCCATCCTGGTGGGAGGGAGACATGCTAGCAGCAACAGGAAGCTGAGGAATTATATCTTCCACTGCAAGCATGAGGCAGAGAGAGTGAGCTGGAAGTATGGGATGCCTATGAACTAAGTTTGCCTCAGCGACATACTTCCTTCAAAAGGTGTACTATCTCCCCCCACAAAAACCTGAAATAGGAACAAAGTATTCAAATAGCTAAGCCCATGGGGAAATTTTTCACTCAGCCCACCTTAGAGCAGATGTGGTAAAAATGTATGTTTTTCCTAAATGAATATGTATTCGTACTACTTTTTAAAAAATCCCTTGTTGTTGATTGTTTATTTGTTTGTTTTAATGGTTACTAGGCAATTAATCTCAATAAAATGTAGACACACCTGGGAGGTAGTCTTCTGGGCATGTCGGTGAGAGATTGTCTTGATTAGCCTAAGTAAGGTGGGATGACCCAGGCAGCACAGGTGAAATCATTCTTTGGTGTCCAGATGTTATAAAAGAAGACAATGATCTGAGCACATCTGTTTATTACTCTCCACTTCCCTGGCTATAGTTGCCTGTGGCCAGCTGCCTCAGGCTTCTGCTGCTCACAATTCTCACCTGATGGACTGCATCCAGGCTGTGAGAGAAAAGAAACCTTTCTCCTTTAAGTTGCTTCTGTCAGGATATTTTATCGCAGCAACATTTTTTAAATTACCTAAGACAGTTACTGATAATTGTATATGTGGAAAAATTTTATTTTAATAACTATCAAGAGATGAACAGACCACTTTTACAAAGTGAAATCTAATTTTGATCTAGAAAACACTTTTGATATGTCTGAACTATGTTCTGCCTTACTACCGAGACCCCAAATTATAAAAAAAAAGCATCTCCAGCAAATCTGTGTTGTGCTCATGTGTGTCAGACGTCCCAGATGAAGAATTTGGTGGAGGGGTAGGAAAGCAGAAGGAGACTAAGACACTAGAAAAAAAAAATAATTAGAGGACCATTTGAAGTTGAAAACTGCAGAAAGTAAAATACAGCAGCTGTCACAAGAAAGTCTGTTGACCTTAAAGCCAAATGTATATATAAGAAAATTACCAGAATCAAATAAAAAGCATATCCAAACAATGAACACTTAAATGGCATTATTCTGGAAAAGAAGTGTGAACTGATTGGATAAATACATCACACAGGTAGAATGCAACGTGTCAGGCAAGTGTATGTAAGTAGACATACACACACAGAAATCAATTAAAGCACAGAATCAGATATCAAAGTACCATGACCAATATTTAACTGAACCAAAACATCCTGATACTGAAGAAAACAGGAATGAAATAGGAAACTTTCATCCTGAAGGAGGACTTGCTGGGAGGGAGCTGTGCTTGCCTATTACTTGGCATGCTTGGCACATGAGCTTCGGCGTTTGCTATTTCAAAACTAATAAAGCACTCCTTGTGACTGCACCATTAATAAGGTCTTCAAGATGTTTTCCCTCAACATTTTCCTATTTTGATTTTCCATAATTTAATTGGAACCATCTTTCTAAGAGGCTGGTTTTACTGTGGTAGTATCACTTCTGCCTTTTCAGCAATCTGCTGTTAATCACAATGGGTGATAAACTGGATTCCCAGTACTGATTCTACTATCTGGGAGAACCCGCACACTTCCCATGTTTAGTGTCCCTGAGTCATCATCTTATATTTGTTCATCAACATTTTAAGTGCTCCTCTTTAAAAAATGTAATTTGATAGTTAATTTTCTAAACTTATTATTCTTTTACTTCTTTACAAAGTAATAACATTTCATATCCATTGGAGGGCATCACCCTGTACCCGACTCCTTGTTCCTAATAAGGAAACTTTGTATTCTCCATTTTTACCTTACAATATGATTCTTGCTAATTTTTTCTTACAGATTTAGTTAAATTAAATCAAATTCTTCTGTGGATTCATGAGCACCACTGTATGCCACATCCTTCTATAGAACATATATAAATACTAAAGTAGTTATATTAAAGTTGATAGTGTGAAACTGAAGTTCTAAGAGAAAATTTAAATATAGAGCTGGAAAATTAAACTCACAGAACACTTGTTTTCATATAAATTTATTTCTTCTAATAAAGAATGATTTTACATTTACTTATTTATATCACTTATCTATTTAATTTATTTATGTTAAGATTCAAAGAATTTTCTAGGCGAAGTGCCGATTGAGATTTGCCAGAAACTCACTAACTTGAACAGAATCAAATGGGTACCAATAATTGATGAAGAGCAAGAATCGTCCTCCCCCTTTCTCCTGCTCAAGGGGGAACAGTTCCTGTTTACTATGTCAACACCCACAGGAGCAGAGCAGAGCCTACCAGCATTGGCCACGCCCACCATCGTCTCTGTGAATAATTCATGACTCTGAGCACCAGCTCAGGGCCCAGATGTGCTGGCTCTAGTCCTCATTTCTCTGCCTTGCTCCATATGTAACTGGGGGGAAAATTATTGGACCTTTCTCCAGTCTTCATAAAATATAGTAATTGTTCTCCACTTACGCAGTTCTTTGGATGAATACCTCATTTAAAGTGTTTAAGATAGTGACTGCCACATAGTACTCGCTGCCGTGAAAATTCCTTTACTTCTCACCTCTATGACAAAATGCCTGAGAAAAATAACTTAAATTAAGGGCGTTGCCGGCTCATAGATTCTGAGGATTCAGTCCCCGGTCTCTTGGTCCCATTGTTTCTGAGCCCTAGTGAAGCCAGGTATTGTGGTAGAAAGCAAACGTGCTCAGTTCACTATGGTTGGACGGTGGAGAATTGAGAAGAGGTTGGGAAATAGATATTCCCTCCCTGAGAAAACACCTTAGACCGTAGACACTAGGCTCCTGCTCAGAATGTTTCTATGACCTTCACATAGCACCACCAGAGCATCGAACCTTTAAGGCTCTGAGAAACCTTCCTGAACACCTGTTCTTCTTGTCATTTCTTTAAGTAGCTCTTCACTAATTTTTTTTTTGTCTTACGCAATAGGGATTGTTTGAGCACCTCCTGTATTCCAGACACAGAACTAGATTTAAGAGCATACAACAGCCAGATTGTCCTGCAATGGCTGGAGTCTGGATTACCCAACTACACAAACAGTGCGAGTGGGTGTTAGACTAGTGAGCAAAGGTGCCACCGAGCCAGAGGGGCAGGAAAGGCACCTGGTGGGGACCCTAGTAGGCAGCATCAATATCACCTTACTGAAGAATACTCTGCCTCCTCCACTGTCTTATGAGGCCTCTACAGATTCACTAATTGGGTTTATTTGACCCCAAAGAAAGGTGAAGCCTCACGATTCTGTGTACACAGAGTATTTCAGCTTGCTTTGATGCAAAAGTCAGATAGCAGTACACATTTTAGACAAAATGGACAGGAATGAAAGATAACGTTGGCATAAAATCTCAGTGCAGCTCCAGCACACCCAAATTATAAGCAAACTGGAGCCTCATTCCAACAGAGCATCTGAAAAGAAGAGCTTTTAGGCGTGGTGTGTTTCAAAGAGGGATTTGCCCTCAAAAGGCGATTGATTACTCGATATTGTCACCTCAGATGCAGAAAAAAAATCCTATGCTGGAGAGAAATAAGAACCTCGTGTTTGATGAATGGCCAGTAAGGTAATTTTTATAGTATTTTATAGTATTTATAGTATTCCGCGTTCACATTGCCTAAGACTTCCAGTGTCAATGATCACATTCTTGGGGCCAGTCAAAAATTGATCCTTTCTGCTGTTGTATTTAATTTTCTGCATTATGTTTTAACCTCAAAACTCCTCATAGTTCCTTTTCTGATGCCTTATTTCTTCTGTGTGCTCCCACCTCCCTCTTTGCCACTGTATCTGGGAATAGCTGGAACTCACTCTCCTGAAAGCAGTGCAGAAGTGGTAAGGTTCAAAGAACTGTCCACCTAAGGAAGCACTTGTATTTTACAGTGAGGAAAGCTTTAAGAAAATACAAAGTTTGGAACTTTAGACACAAGATCACTGATGGTGCACAGTAGGTTTTCTTGCTGTCTCTGAAATCACACCACCATCCTTGGTGGTTATGATTGACAGCCATTGTGACCTTCAGAGAATTCTGTTCCCATCTGTCACCACTTTGGGTGTTGTTTTACTTTAAGAGCATGGGTTCCTGGGCAGAGCTCAAACATTGTGTCTGAGGTACAGGGGAGTGAAATGAAATTGTCCACAATAGTTTTAAAAGGCAATTGTTACTCTTTATCCATGGCAGAATAATAACAATAATTGTCACCACTTAAATAGTGCCTTTCATTCTCTGACCCAAAGACACTTCAACAGGGAGGCTACACATTATTTAAGTGAATTTCTTTTGGGAGACAGGGCAAACTGAGAGACACATAATACATGGTTAGCTATGCTAATTTTATTTTCTTTAACAAATGCAAAATAAATAGCCTACTAAAAAGCCAGATAATATCTTGAAGATAAACTCTTTCTAAAGTAGGTTATTCTAAACAGATGTGACTTGTTCTATGTCAATGTAATTTTTAAAAATTTTATTCATATACATGCAAAACCCAGAATTGCTTAATACTGAATTTTTTGGCCTATTTTATCAAACACAACCAAACATCTTTCTTGAACATAGAAAGAAATTGTTGTAATGAACAGGAAACATTTTAAAGCTGTGCTTTCTAAATTTTATGAGTAAATTTTGTGGAAACTGTGTAAATAGAGCATAATTATCTTAAAAATAGGAGCCTTTGTTATTAACCATCTACCTGTCAGGGGTATGCAAAGCACCCTGCTGCATAGACAAAGAACTGAAAAAGTTACCTGGAGAGAGTTTTTGCTATTAAAAGAATAAAAACTAAAGCAACAGAATGAACTTTTAGTTTCCAGATGCAAGTACTGAATGCCAAACCTGGCTGAGGGGAAATCGCTTTCGCCTGATAACCAGATTACTTAGAACAAAAATAGAGAAAATTAAGAACTGAAGAGCAGAAAATTAAGGTGGAAGGCAATTTACAGAGTAAGTAGCCAGTGTAGGCTTTCATTTTCTTCCCCCCTGTGTCCGGCTAATTAAAATTACAATCAAAATGAAAGAGTCTAAACTTGTAAATATCTTTAGCTAATGATTTTGTCTTTTTAATCATCTTCACATTCAAAGTCTTCTTTTATTCATTTCAGTCTTTACAATAAAATGAAATTGTTTTTCCCCTGTAAAATTCTTCCTTTAATGTTCCTTGTGGCTTCTCTGCGTCCCCAGCCCTTTCATGCTTCCTCCTCCTTTAGAGCTTTCCAACTTTTTTTTGAACATACTTTACACAGGCAAAAGTTTTGTTAATGTTTATTTTGTTTAAACATTTAAATGTTAGGGGCTGGACAAATAGCTGAGTATTGAATACAAGAGGCCCTGGATTCAATCTCCAGCACCAAGCAATTATAAAACAAACCAAAATACCAAATTCTGATATAAAACATAATACTTCAAAACTCCTTCTACAGCATTTTAAAGCTGTGCTTTCTAAATTTTATGAGAAAACTTTGTGGAAACTGCAAATAGAGCATAATTATTTTAAAAACAGGACCCTTTGTTATTTTTCTTTCAATAGCAATAAATAACACAAAAAGAATATACTTGTTATAATATATTTTTTCTCTTGTATAGTGAAATGTGCAAATTATTGATTTACTTGTCTTATATAAAGCAATTATTAACAATCAATTAAACTTGAAAAATTAATTTGATTCATATTTTTGTACTATAAAAGTTTTGTTTTTGCCAGTTTTAGCTAGAAATGTTCGTTATATTCAATATTGCCATTTTTTCCATAACTAACAAAAATGAGCAAGTCTTACTGGTTTTGGTCCTTTGTAGTTTTGGTATTTTCCATTCTACCTGTCTGTATCAGCACCAATCCATTTCAAGCACCATCATAGCACAGCCAACTTATTTCAGAGCATCTCAATTAGTCTTTCTCTGTCTGCTTTAATGAACGAAAGAACAAAACTTGAAGGACAGCCTTAGGAAAGCACATTTCAAAATATCATGAATTATCTGGTCACCTAGCCAGAAGGTAGCCACTGTAGCCTCTACTGATCCCTGCCCTCAGCCTGGCCTTCCTCTACTGCTCTCCCTGCCAGTGAGACTGCAAATAGGTAAGTGATTTTGCATGCTGTAGTGAGTAATCTTTATCCTAAAGATGAGGTTGTAATCCTATCATTTCTTACTCAAAGTCTCACAAATTCTCTCTCTGATTCTTAGTCAAAATTCCTTACATTAAGGCACTGACTTCCAGATTGTCTAAGACTAGAAGAGTTATCTATCCTCCTCTAGCTATTCTTTATACAAAAATACAACAGTTTTATAAAACTTGTATGCACTTCTTCCACTCAGATGAGAAAACACATTATTCTCTTGGCCCAGCAAAGTCTATTCATTCTTGCCATGACACTTCATACTCCAGACTCGGTGAGCACTGAGATGGATGGATACTTTGACATTGATTTCTGCTTTATGATGCATATTATACTTGTGCAACATTATATGGCCTCTTTGTTTAGATGGAAGCTCCCTCTGTGAGGGCTCTGCTGCTTGTTGCTCACTACTTTAGCTCCAGGTACTCCTTATATAAGCAGGTTATTACTGACCATTTTTTTCCTTTTTTGTTGTTTTTTGTTTGTTTGTTTGTTTTTTGTTTTTTGAGACAGGATTTCTCTGTGTAGTCCTGGCTGTCCTGGAACTCACTCTGTAGACCAGGCTGGCCTCGAACTCAGAAATCCGCCTGCCTCTGCCTCCCGAGTGCTGGGATTAAAGGCGTGCGCCACCACGCCCAGCCCTTTTTTTTTTTAATTAGATATTTTCTTTATTTACATTTCAAATGCTATCCCGAAAGTTCCCTTCCCCCCCCCCCCCAGCCCTGCTCCACTACCTGCCCACTCCCATTTCTTGGCCTTGGCATTCCCCTGTACTGGGGCATATAAAGTTTGTAAGACCAAGGGGCCTCTCTTCCCAATGATGGCCGACTAAACCATCTTCTGATACATATGCATCTAGAAACACGAGCTCTGGGGGTACTGGTTAGTTCATATTGTTGTTCCTTCTAAAGGGTTGTAGACCCCTTCAGATCCTTGGGTACTTTCTCTAGCTCCTCCATTGGGGGCCCTGTGTTCCATCCTTTAGATGACTATGAGCATCTCTTTCTGTATTTGCCAGGCACTGGCATAACATCACTCAAGATAGTAATATCAGGGTCCTTTCAGCAAAATCTTGCTGGCATATGCAATAGTGTCTGGGTTTGGTGGCTGATTATTGGGATGGATCCCCAGGTGGGGTAGTCTCTGGATGGTCCATCCTTTCCTCTTAGCTCCAATCTTTGTCTCTGTAATTCCTTTCATGGGTGTTTTGTTCTCTATTCTAAGAAGGAATGAAGTATCCATACTTTGATCTTCGTTCTTCTTGATTTTCTTGTGTTTTGCAAATTGTATCTTGGGTATTCTAAGTTTCTGGGCTAATATCCACTTATCAGTGAGTGCATATCAAGTGACTTCTTTTGTGATTGGGTTACTTCACTAAGGATGATACCCTCCAGATCCATCCATTTGCCCAAGAATTACATAAATTCATTGTTTTGTATTAGCTGAGTAGTACTCCATTGTGTAAATGTACCTACTGACCATTTTCATAGGAAGAAATCAAATATTAAAGGAATAAATAAATGTCCCATACTAGATGCTAGCTTTGTGGAAGAATCAAGCATGGGTCTAAGAGTGAGATACTTTGACATTCATCATCTTACTCATCACTTAATCAAACATAATCAAACACGCATCTTGGCTTCATGTGAGCACCAGTAAAGTATGGACAACACTGGATTCTGGCATATGCTGTAAACAGAAGTGTAAGTGAACAGGACATATTTGTAGGTCCACTCTATAATGGGAGATGCAGGTATAATGGATAATTTTGTTATCAGTAGAAAAGGCTAATATCCATTAGGAATACTTATGAATAATTATTATTTCTTGACATAACTCAAGGAAAGACAAAATAGGAAATGTCTGAAGCCCATAGGAGATAATGCACTCAGCCACGGTTGCCCTCAAATTCCATGCTCCCTCATGAATAAAGCCCAAGTTAAGCCAGTATGCATTAGAACCACTTGGCCTCAACAATAATTTAGGCTTTTGCAATTCACACTTGTTGGGCTCTGGAGGCAATTCATGTTATAGCAGAGCAATTTCCAGTTGAACTTCAGTTTGGAGCAGCATAAAGATGGATCTGACTCTCTCCATTACCACAGACTGCAGCTCCCACTCATGGGGGTACTCTTGTGACCCATTCTATTGAGAATGCTTTTTTTTTCCCTTGTTCTGGTCAACCCTGCTCGCTCAGCTCGACCCCGCTCGCTCCCGCCAGCTCTGCTCACTCCGGCCAGCTCCACTTGCTCCCGGCTGCCCCCATATGGCCCCCCGCTTGTTCCAGCCGGCCCTGCTCGCTCCAGTCGGCCCCTTTTGTTCTGGCCGTCCCCATTCGGCCCCACTTGCTCCGGCCCGCTAGCTCCAACCGTCCCCACTTGCTCTGGCCATCCTCGTTTGGCTCCGCTCACTCCGGACAGCCTCGTTTGCTCCGGTTGGTCTCTTGGTCCAAGGATTCGTTTCTTATTATTCTTCATAAGTATGCTGTAGCTGACTTCAGACACACCAGAGGAGGGCGTCAGATCTTGTTACGGGTGGTTGTAAGCCACCATGTGGTTGGTGGGATTTGATCTCATCACCTTCGGGAGAGCAGTCGGGTGCTCTAACCCGCTGAGCCATCTCACCAACCCGAGAATGCTTGAGATATGTTAACTGTCTCAAAATATTAAAACTGACAAGACAATGTGATCCTCAAAATTGTGTAGCCCACTTTTTAAATTACCAATTCTATGATTCTAAGTTTATTAAAATTAATGTCGTGAAGTAAAAATTTCTATGTGTGGTAATTTATCTAGTAAACATTTGAGTTTCTATTGTTGTCAAGGGAGCATCAAAGCATTGTAGTTATGGCGGAGAAGAATGCCTCTCCCTTGGAGTATACATGCGCTCTTGGAGAGATACAGACAACAAGCATATTAGCACCAGGTCAGAGCAGAAGGAATTGTGGTTGAGAGGTGTGAATTCTAGCCTTCTAGCCATTTTAACTAATCTCAGCAACATCTTTATTAGTAAAATGAGAAACCACTACAATGAATTGTTTTTTTTTTTTTTTAACTCATGCGGTGTTTGTTTATTCCAGAATCATAAAAATCCATAGGATTAGGAAACCCTTACAGGATTCAGTGAATTCTTGGTATGTACTTTGTTCATCTTGCTGCTTGGGAATTATTCTGCCTCCAAAAAATTATCAAGATTCTGGAAGAAGGGTCCGTTGTGTGGAGAATGGTCAGATGAGTATGAGGGTGGTACAAACTCAGTAGACTATGATGTTTGACTTTTGCAGCATTGTTTCTGTGGCATATGACTGAACATTGTTCTGAAGAAATGGGCCCTGACTGCTTAGCAGTGTCAGCTGCAAGCATTGAAATTCCCAATGCATCTCATAAGTTATACGAATCAAACTTCTCAGAGGTCATAGTTTCACCAGCCTCGGAAAGCTGTAAAGGGTTAGACCACAGGGGCCATGACCCTTTTTTTGTGTGTGCCAGTTTTATTTTGGGAAGTGATTTGGAGCTTCTTCTTGGTCCAGCCACATCAGCCATCATACATAATAATCTAACAGGAAAGTGATGAACTCACTTATAAGTAAATATTAGCCTAGAAGCTAGAAATACCTAAGATACAATTCACAGACCACATGAAGCTCAAGAAGAAAGAAGACCAAAGTGTGGATACTTAGATCCTTCTTAGAAGGGGGAACAAAATACCCATGGGAGAAAATGTAGAGATACAGTGTGGAGCAGAGACTAAAGGAAAGGCCATCCAGAGACTTCCTCACCTGGGTATCCTCCCCACATATAGTTACCAAACCCAGACACTATTGTGAATGCCAACAAGTGCTTGCTGACAGGAGCCTGATATAGCTGTCTCCTGAGAGGCTCTGGCAGTGCCTGACAAATACAGAAGTGGATGCTCTCAGCCAACCACTGGACTGAACACAGGGTCCCCAATGGAGGAGCTAGAGAAAGGACCCAAGGAACTGAAGGGCTTTGCAGCCCCATAGGAAGAACAACAGTATGCACCAACCACTACCCCCAGAGCTCCCAGGGACTAAACCACCAACCAAAGAATACACATGTAGGGACCCATGGCTTCAGCCACATATGTAGCAGAAGATGGCCTTGTCAGACACCAGTGGAAGGAGAGGCCTTTGGTCCTGTGAAGGATGGATGCCCCATTGTAGGGGAATGCCAGGACAGGGAAGTGGGAGTGGGTGGGTTGGTGAGCAGTGAGCAGGGGGATGGGATGGGCATTTGTGGAAGAGAAATGAGGAAAGGCAATAACATTTGAAATGTAAATAAAGAAAATATCTGATAAAAATTTAAAAAAAAATAAAGAGAAAAGTGTCTAATTGTGGCTTAGAATAAGAGATAAGAACAGTTCAAAATAGCCAATCCCATTAAACTCTGGTCAGCTCATGGGCATCCGTTTATTGAGCATTTTTACGATTTCAGTGTTGCTTCAAATGATAACTATAATGGGGTGTTACATATGGAGTTCTTTGGTGAGTTCTCATGTCGTTGTAAGAGGATCTGTTTGCATGGTTTTGCTCAAATGGTCATTTTCAACTTCTAGCTACCAGCTTCTATGCTCATCCTTGTCACCTTCCAGTTGTGGAAGCTTGCAGACAACCATCGGACTGAGCATGGGAGTCCCACATGGAGGAATTGGAGAAAGGACTGAAGGAGCTGAGGGTATTTGCAGCCCCATGGAAGGAGCATCAGTGTCAACAGGCCAGACCCACCAGAGCTCCTGGGGACTGGACCACCAACCAAAGAATAAACATGGAGTGACCCATGGCGCTGGCCACATATGTGGCAGAGGATGGCCTTATTGGACATCAGTGGAAGGAGAGGCCCTTGGGCCTGAGGATGTTCGCTGCCCCAGTATAGGGGAATGCCAGTGCAAGATGAATGGATGGGTGGGGTAGCACCCTCATAGAGTCAGGGGGAGGGGAATGGGATAGAGGGTTTCTGAAGGGGAGACCTGAAAAGGGGAAAACATTTAAAATGTAAATAAAGAAAATATCCTATCCCCGCCAAAAGCCCTGTAATATCAATACACATAACTTTTTCACACATACACACAAAAATAAATTATAAAATATTTATTCTAATATTACCATTCTGATTTCATGGTCATTTGTGATTTGTGGGGGTGTTAATCTGGCTTTTGGATACTTGCTCTGAAATATACATTCTTTTCCTAATGTAGGAATCCTGGAATTCTTGCACACTAATTAGACATTGTGATAATGCACCTTTGTCATGTCAAATTTGAAAAAAAAGCACAATAGAAATTAGGGATCCCTAAAAATCCTTCTGTAGTTTTTACTTCAAATAGTGGGAATAATGAAAAATAAAATGTCCCCTTCCCTACCAGTCTGGTCCGGTGCACCCCGCACCAGCCCAGGGCTCAGGCACAGGCTCTGCGCAGTCTCCCCGGGACTCCCCAGGCTATCTTGGGACCACAGGTGAGCAGTGGAACGCAGCATCTGTTCCTGCCCAATCCCATGTGACCTGAGACACCAGCCAGGACAGAGATAAAGGCCCAGACCAGGACAGACTCTCCCTTCCCTTCCGGTCTGGTCCGGTGCACCCTGCACCAGCCCAGGGCTCGGACACAGGCTCTGCGCACTCTACCCGGGACTCCCCACACTATCTTGTGACCACAGGTGAATGCAGCATGTGTTCCTGCCCAATCTTGTGCGACCTGAGACACCAGCCAGGACAGAGATAAAGGCCCAGACCAGGACAGACTCTCCCTTCTCCCCTGCACCAACACCAGGTCTCCTTGGCTAGAGATGGCAGGAGGTAAGCTTAAGAACAGAAGCAACAGAATCCAAGGGTACTTGGCATCACCAGATCCAAACTCACCCACCACATCATGTCCTAGATACAACAGCACATCAGAAAAGCAGGACATGGATATAAAGTCACAGGTCATGATGATGATGGAGGACTATAAGAAGGAAATACAGGAAAACACAGATAAACAACTAGAAACATTTAAAGAGGAAAAACTTAGAGAGTTACAGGAAAACACAGATAAACAACTAGAAGCATTTAAAGAGGAAATACTTAGAGAGTTACAGGAAAACAATACCAAACAGGTGATGGAATGGAACAAAACCATCCAGGACCTAAAAATGGAAGTAGAAACAATTAAGA
>LR749503.1:3124816-3182331 GCA_902729485.2 Mus minutoides | reverse complement strand
TCTAACCCTGAAACTCCTAAGTTATGAAGATTAGTTGCTAGGAGTCTTTTGACTGGACCTTTGGGTTGGGTACTAAGCTCCCATTTCTTTTGGCTCTAAAGATGGATAGACAAAACTTGCTTATTTTGTAAATGATCAGAGTAAGACCTACAGATATTTCGCTCCTGAAATTGCCCAGGAATTTTAAGTGCCCTGGCTCCTCAAAATCTGCAGGTCTTTGCTTACTACATGTAGTTGTTCTATTTTTACAGAATTTCACAGCCATGCATATGACTTATTAAAGTATCCACAATTATTTCTACTTTCCTCTTGCCCTACTGGCATGATGTTTGGAATGTGCTGGATCAAAATGTAATAGCAGCATGTTCAAGTTCCCAGAAAATCAGATTGTACACTAAAGTCAGGGAATTGGTATGTCCCAGTGGCAGATGATAAAAATACATGGGATGAGTGGCCAGAGGTATGACTCAGACATTAAAAACACTGACTGCTCTTCCACAGGACCCAATGTTTGATTCTTGATTCCTAGCACCTCTGATAACCATGTATTAACTCCAGTTTCAGGGAATCTGATAAACTCGTCTGGTCTCTGAGGGCATTCTATATAAATGGTGTACAGGCATGCAAGCACGGAAACCACCCATACACATAAAACGAAATAAATATATCACAGCAAACAAAAAGGGAAATGGGTTCTTCTATTGAAGATAGCAAATTTCTATCAATTCCTATAAATAGAAAAAAAAATGTTTGCGCAAGATCAAGATCAGTACCTGTATCCTGAGTGCAAAAATAGGATATAGTAACTAATTCTAGTATGGTGAAAAACTTGTTAGTAGCAGTTACAACTAGAGTCTCTGCTGGCTTTGCTTTTAGTAATATAATTACTGAAGAACCAGATGATAAAAACATAGCCAGCCTATTAATTTAATATTCAGTACTTATCTCTTAGGAAGCAACTTGTAGAGTTTGTTCTCTATTTTAACATAAAAGAAAAATGACTTCTGTTTGGTTTTCTAAAATATTCGCCCTTACTTTGTAATAAGAGAAATGGTAGGGATTGTGCCTGTTCCCAAAACACTTCCACAATTAATGTTAGCTCTGAGAATAGGCCCCACCCCATTAATTCTGAACGGGTTGGAAGGGTATCCTCAGCCTACTGTTCATACACTCCGATCACACATCTCTCTATTCCATAGTTACCCTATGTAACTGTAGCAGAATTCCAGATTCCTAAAAATCAGTGCTAGCTCTGAGCCAGTGTCTGCTGGTTCCCAGGTTTGTTTGCATTTCCTCAGTATTACTACTGCCAGGCACCACGGAAAGGGCAAGGTAGAAGGTTCATAGTGCTCCTCTGTGGTGTTGAAAAGAATGATTCCTCAGAGGCACTGGCCTCCCCTTCACTGGGCAATGCCAGGTCTATGAACTCCAAATTCTCTAGCCCATTGGTTCCAGTGAGATCTCTGTTCACCAGACCTAGAATAGCTTTGGTTAAATAAATCAAAACACACCTTAATTGGCTGTCTGTCCATTTCATTCCTGGGGACCTCTTGACTAATTAACCACAGTTGGAAATTTCTGCTACTGAAGCCATTCCTGGGTCCCCAAGTAGAACATCTGGCTATTAAAACAATGCCCACTTTGCTTCAAACTGTTAACAGTCATCACCTGGGCCAGGCCTCAGCTGGCCTTTCACCTACCTACTGAGACCACGAATATCATTTTTATTGCAGCTTCTTCTATACTATTCCCAGTACAGGAAAAAGCAAGCCAGTAGAGCATGTTAAATATTTGGATATTTCCTTTTCTCTCTGTTTTTCTTGGTAAGTGAAAGAAGTCTTCTGGGCCCTAGAAGGACAGGAGTGGAACACTCCATGCATTCATCTGAACTTCTCACTCCCTACATCTTTAAATTCTTTCTTTTACATTTACCAAGGACTCTCTGGCTTTCATTTCACCAAATGGAGACAGCTATAGGTTCCCATTTGTTTCAGCAAACCTAGAAACCATTAAAACTAAAGTCAGCTTTCTGAGCTACCACACTGACTGCAGAATGCCTTGTGATTTAATGTAACAAAGCTCATTTGGGTTCCTGAAAAATTTTTGATTTCTAGCATTGCTGCCCATTAAAATAATATTGACAGTTAAAAAGTATGACACCTATTATAAGTCCCCTCTGTCCCAGACAAAATCAGTACTTCTGGGGTTTGATCAAGCATCTTCAGTTTTTCAAATCTGCTCAAGTGATGGTCATTCGCAGCCAGGCCGAAATCCTACTGGAATAGCAGTTGTCACTCACCGCTACAGTTTCCAGTCCCACTCACATGCTATTATTGTACATTGTAAATCCTTCTTCTGAGAGCTATTTCTGAGATCAGCCTCATAAACAATATTTTCCTCTGTGCTCCCCCATCCCAACCCTGCAATTTTCCCAAAAATTTGTGAGCTTACATAATATAAAATGGATTATTCAATATTGTCATAGTCAAACTGCGTGACAGGAAATGTGCCAAGCTCAGGGTTAAAAAAACAATAACCCTACATTGTCCTGCACTTCCTTTATACTTACATTTAGCTGCATGTGGAGGGTTTCTTACCCTTGGAGCCACTGCCATGTGGAGCTAGCCCACTCTTTGTTCTGAATTTCTTGCACACTTCAGACTCTTCTTCAGGAGTCCTGGAATCTACTCATTAGTACACCTTGTCTCCTGTTGTAACTGCTCTAAATGAATCGAGGTACAGCTAGATATTTCTTGAGGGTCAAAATTGCTCTCAAACTCGCTTATGATATTAAAATAGAAATATTGTTGCCAAGGTCTCACTACGTAGCCCTCGCTAGCCTGGCACTTGCTGTATAGATCAGGCTGACCTCAAACCTAGAGATCTCCTACTTAATCTCCTAAAAACTAGGACCGAAGATGTGTGCCATCAATCCTTCAAAAAACCTTGTATTTTAATATGTTACATATTAGATTTACTGATCTTCTTTCTATTGTTTCAATACTTTACCAATAGGAAAAGCTCACATTTCTAGTTTCACTGTATATTCTTCTACAATTAATCTGTTCCTATCAGGAATCAACTACTTTTACTCCAGTCTGAGGTGCTGTGCTTACATTTTTCTTAAGCCGAAACAGTTGTTCTGCCATTTTCCTCCTATGCCACTACTTGATGAGGACATTTAGTTCATCGTTTAACTGTTTTCTTGACACTCTGTATTTGCCAAAGTCATGTAACCTGTTTCCCTTTCCCTGAGTTCACAAATCATATTCAAAAACCTGAGTATATTGAAGCCAAACACCTTTCCTTGGAACATCAGATGGTACATATTGGATGGGTCCATTTTTAGTCACAGGTGTGTCACATGGCAATTCCACTATTATGAGATCGATAGTATTATAATCTTGGGAATATCCGCTCCACCACAGCCTTTCAATCAATAGTTTTAACACCTGCACCTGTTAATAATTGTTGCCAACTTTCCTTCAGGTGCTATGAAGTCTGGAAGTCCATTTTTGATACAAACTATTTCAAACTATTTGTAGGCTCTAAAGTAGACAAACACAAACCTGCAGGTTAGAAAGATAAGTTCAGAAGTTATTCACATATGGGTGGCATTTTCTACCCATTATTAAATGCAATCACTGAAGGGAGAGGAGTCTTGTAATAATCTCTTCCTTTCTTTGCCTTAATGGCTGAATTGGCTGCCAGGGTTGAACACTGCCCGCAGTGGCCAGGGGTGCTAGAAAGGTACAACCCTCATAACTTTGTCATTGTTTGCTGGAACATAAGAATTGTCTTCAAGTTGACCTTACAACCGCTATTCAAAATTTTTCTACTTAAATTTGTTAGATAAAACTTGAGGGAGTGTGTTTAGCAAGCAAAAGGTTTGGGGTTCAATGTTTAAATCCCCAAACAACATCAGCAATAAAAACAACAATCTTTTTCATTGAGTGTTTGTATTTATTTTATTTGGAGGTTATAATTTGATTCCAACATTTCTCCCTTCCGCTTCCTCCCTTGAAACCCCTCCCAGTTGCACCTTCCTACTCTCCTTCAAATCACTGGCCTTTAAAAAACTATTTATTTGGTTGTTTGTCTGTCTGTCTATCATCTATCTATCATCATCATCTATTATCTATCTATCTATCTATCTATCTATCATCTATTTTTATTTTTTACTACTTGCTTTAAAACCCTCTTCCAATAGCCTTGATTTGCTTTTAAGACAAAATCCTCTTGTCTAAACCACCATATGAGAGTCTTTCTATGTGATTCTTTTCTACCTCCCTAACCTTAAGCCTTACTTTCCTCCCTGTTTATTGTTAGGTTCACCTCTCTACTTGAAACAAATCTAGAGTCACCTGGGAAGAGGAAATCACAACTAAAGAATTCTTCAGATCAAACTGGCCTGTGGCCATGTCTGTGTGGCATTTTCTTAATTGCTAATTGACATAGCAATTAAGATGATCTAGCCAGCTATGGGTGGTACTGGGAAGGTGAGCCTGAGCTGTATAAGAAAAGGTATCTGAGAAATCCCAGAGGGAGCAATCCTGTAAGCAGAATTCATCCTTGGTCTCTGGTTTTGGTCCTGCCTAGAGTTACTGACTTGGTTTTCCTCAGTGAGGGATAGTAACCTGTAAGCCAAATAGATCTTTTTCTCTCCTAGGTTTTTGATAACAATGTTTATCACAGCAATGGAAAGCAAAACAAGACATACCTGAGGGCAAGTTCCCCAAACATCCAAACCACTTAACAATGTTGTAATTTCATTCATCATCTTTGTCGAAGGGCTTGTTTTATTTGATGAATACCTTACCCGTAGTCTATGTTTGAGCTCTAGGAAATTAGTTTTATTTCTCAACCATCAATTAAATATTCTTTTCATGTAGTTCTGTGCTTTGTGCATACAGCTGTTATGCACATCCATAAAATTTGACCTAATACAACATATTACAAAGTGAGCACAACAATGATCATCTAGACTATATCTTCAATTAATAATCTGGTAGACATTAAATACTGTTCTACAAAGTTATAAGCTAGCATACTTATGAGAGATGTTAACCAAATGTCCTGGTTCTACTGAGCACACGGGGCTTGCGTACATTAAAGCTGCCTTGAAGGAAGTAGTAGCCCTGGTAGTCATTCTGGCTAATGAAATATAAGCAGGAATGATTTTCTAGAGGCTGGTAGGTCTAGTACTTGATTTATCTCTTCCTTCTTTTTTCTTTATGGAAATCTGAGTTGCAATGGAACAAGTTGTTATCAGCCAGAGTCCCTGTGCCAAGAGCATGTCAACTTGTTGGAATGTTGCAAGAGTAAGAAATAAATGTTACTTCTAAGAAACCACTGTGTTTTGGGATTGTCAGCACAGCACAGTGAACCCAACCCTAGCCAGCATGCACAGAAGATACAGATATGTGGTCTGATGATTGTAGTAATGCTGAAAGCCAAGCCAAACTGGGGAGTATCTATGCATATGCCCACAGAAAAGGGCTTCTCACCAAGGCACTCTCTAGAGAAGGTTCACCCTATGAGTGTAAGTTGTATAGCTTCTGTGCTATAGACACCAGTGGTATTCACATATGCACATGCACACAAGTTGTGGCAATGCATCTTTAGGGGAGAGGAATCAGCCCTGCCCCAGACCTGCTGTTGAGATCTAACCTCTTCCCATGCTGCTGTAGATCTTCAAGTGGGAAACATCCCTATGTCATTTTGGAAGAAAGAAAACATCTTTTCACCTCTAATGCTAAAGTTTTGTACACATGTTAGACAACTCAGTAAAACGTATTAAGTTAGCAAATTAGTAAAGATTTTTAAATGTCTTCATCCTAAATCAAACCACCCAAAGCATGTGGAGAATTGGTTACGTCAGAGTTTCTTGGCACAACACTCTTCCAGATCTCTTAAACAAGAAAAGTACACTAACATTTTGATCCATTAAAGTCATCCATTATGACTGCTGCTTGAAAATTTTTGAATAGAAAATTTTTCTCCCTCCCCCCACAGAACAGAAATGGGAGGAGACCACCCAGAATAAAAGTAAACACAGTGGGTGGCCATGGCGGACTCCAGTATCCCCTCAGAGCAGCAGTCACAGGCAGTACTGCATAGAACGCCTAATCCCCAAATACAGCAGCAGAGTCTCATACTGTGCAATTCCACCCTCTCAACAGGGATGACAGAGCTACTAAAATTGTTTGAATTTCTGAGACTAGTAGACTAGCAGGTACCCCCATAGCACCCATTATTTGGTTTTGAAATGCCAGCTTCACTTATGGGGAAACCACACTCATCTCTAGTAGGAAAAAAATTGACTGAAAATATAATATTATTTTGTTTAATTTAATTCTTTATAATTTTTAATTAAAACTTAAGATATGACCTTATTTTTGAGATTTTTCTTACATGTGTATAATAGAATATGTATATTATCATATATATCCCCATTTTTTTTATATCTCTTCAAACATGGTTCCTTCTCAACTTCATAGGTTTTGCTGGTGGTGATGTTTTGCTTGTTTTGATAACCCACTAAATCCAGTTAATGCTGCCCTTATGTGCATGTGTATGGGACCAGTCACTGGAATCTTACCACAGATGGTATTTATTATGGATGTGGCTACATCCTTAATAAATAATGATCTTCCCCCCACCTCCCAAGGCTTCTCTATAAGGGGTGGCATCCAGACATCACCTCTCCCATCTATGCCAGGATTTGGGCTGGCATGCTCTTATACAGGCCTTGTGTAGGCAAGCATAGGCACTATGAGATCACTGGTAGTAGTCATGTCCAGAAGGCTTGCCTTCCCATCTTCTGGCTCTAATGTTCTTTCTGCCTTAGGTGTTCTGTGTAGCTGTAAAGGAGGGAACAACGAGAGAAGAAAAGAGACCAAGACAGATTTCTGATCAAGGCCAATGTTTGCTAGTAGTCTGTGCTTATAAAGGGGGAAAACCCATCTCCTGCCATGTCAGGCTTTTTGATGCTTTGTTGCTAAGTTGTTTACACTAGTCTGTCAGAGCTGTTAGCATTCGGTTGCCAATTCCACAGGTTGTCAGCTCTCTCAGGAATATCTCAGGAAGATAGATTCAGACTATCAGCAGTAGTGTCTTGGAGAAGAACAGTGGCAGGTGACAGAACAATGGAACCATCTAGGTCGAAGGCTCCACCCCAGGTGGTCTCATTCACAGAGGCAGCAAGGTCTGAATCAGCCTGCTCAAGGCTGGGGGATGCTACAGTTCTGAACCTTTGTGTGAAGGGCTTTAATACACATGTTCCATTTAGAGTAAAGCAGGCTCTATTCTGAGCCCTGTGACTGATGCATCTCTCCATAGACTTTTGACAATTGCAAAGGAAGCCTTTCTGATAAAAATTGATAGCAGCTCAGGTCTACGGGTCTTTGGGTATCAGTATAAGTATTTAGGAGGCAGTATGGCCATGTGGTCATTTAACAAGTTGAAGACAGTGGTTCTACTGTAGGGTCTATGGCCTCCCAAGTTGAGGGTTCTTGACTAGGATTGTATGCCAAGCAGAAAAATTCTAATTCAATTTCTCATTTTAATTTACACTTTGTTACTTATTGTTTAGTTATTTTGGTTTATTTGTCTCATTTGAATATGTTTTTATGACTTACTTCGTCTATACCATTGCACCTTCTTTATAATATTCTTTGTATTATTTCTCTTACCTATGACTCATATACTTTCCTTCTCATTAATATTGTCACTTTCATTTTTTCCCACCCTCCCTCATTCTGCTCTTTAATAATTTTTGAGCTCTGAGCTCAAAAATAAATACAACTATAGTTAACATTTTTCTAAGTCAGTACACTATTGGCACTTGTTTCTGAGGTTTATCAGTGACACAAGTGAAGTCTAAAAATGTCTTCTACTTCTACTGGGAGAACTATGAAATCACTATCTCTGTTACCTCTGTGCTTTAGTAGGCTTTCCCCTAAGTAGTAGTGGGAACAAGAATTCAAATGAAGATAGCTTACAAGAAAGATTTACATAAAACTAAAATTAAAATAAGCAGATTTGGAAAGAAAAAGAAAACAAAACAAATCTGGAGGACATATCCCTTTGCAGCAGACATTCAGAGAGATGGAGATTTTTTATCACCAACCTTAAAAGTCAGTCTTAGTTTGGGTTTCTGTTGCTGTGAAGAGACACCACGTCCATGGCGAATCTTCAAAGGAAAACATTTAGTTGGGGCTGGTTTACAGTTTCAGAGTTTTAGTCTGCTATATCCACTCCAGTAGTGACTAGCGTGACAGGCCTAGAAGCCTAAAAGCAGTCCTGAGGCAAAGAGTTTCACAGAAACTTAGTCTCCTGGAACCGTGGCATTCCATAGCACGTATGCTCCAAACCTGTCTCCGAGTTAGTCTGGTATATGGATCCATGTGCTTTCTTTCAGTATTATTTTACTATAAGTGCCTTTAAGGATTAAGTTAGATTAAGCCTCCACCATTGTTCCAATGCCCTAGGTAGTCCTTGAGCTGACCCTAGACTTGGAATTCATTAAGAATGTTGCCTATTCAGTGACATTCAGAATTGCCTCTAGTATTGTAAAAGAGATAGTGAAAGAAATCAGGCATTACTATCTACTACATACAGTTAGAAATATCAGGACAAGCTTAGCAAAGTAAGTTTAGAATTTTTATTATAGTTATATATAGCAGACTACATTACTTAAGAAGGAAGGTTGTGGTCTAAGAAGGAACTAGAGTAAATACTTAGAACTATAGACAGCTGAGTCACTCCCATACACAGGAATTTACAATGGCCTAGGGGAAAGGTGGACTATACAATAGACTAGAATTGGAACTATGACAAGGGCATGAAGCCCTTGCCCCTGGCTTCTAAGATTAAACTGACCTTAGGTGGGGCTGCTTTTGATCCCAGTTGTTAACATTGATTTTATCCCAGTTGGTTCCTGTTAGCTTTTAAGTACACATTCCTCTGTTTTGTTGTAAAAGTATATATAAGACTGATGCTCACTTTGACATTACATTCAGATATAGCATACTCCCTTGTGTCCCTATCTGTTTGTCTCCAAGGCAACTCCTTGCTGGCCTGTAACAGGATCACTGATTTCTCCCACAGATTGAGGGAGCCCAACAGAGGCCGGTTCGAGGCATTAGTCCATTTTTGTCATTGCAGGAAACATTGCACTATGCAGGCATAAGTGATTAGTGGAGAGTAGCTGAGTGTTCTACATCTTGATCAGCAGGCAGCAGAAACACAAGCCAGACTTGAGCTTATAAGACCTCAAAGCTCACCCCCCAGTGACACACTTCTTCCTAAGGCCACACTTCCTAATAGTGCCACTCCCTATAGGCAGAGCATTCACATACCCAAGTCTATGGGGGCCATTCCTATTCAAACCACCACAGTCAGAAAAGCATAAAAGTATGTAGTTTAGCCTTGAAAATAAGTAACTGTCCACTCAGATCACCAAACCTAGAAGTTATCTTTTTAAATTGATGGGAAAAGAAAAAAAAACTTTCAAAACAAGGATAAACTAAGCTATCTTATGACAACAAAACAAACATTGCAAACACAAACAAACAAAACCCCCCAATTTACAAGGATGCTATTCACAGAAGATGATGAAGTACTGTCCTATATTCATGAGTACAGGGGAAAGAATAAGTCTTACGAGAGGAACAGGCCAAGAAAGGAAAGCTAGGACAGAATGAATGGCTAAAAGACCAAACATTTTACATCAACACATTCTTTATAGCATTGACAATTATTATTCAAATCAAATGAATTAGTCGAAGATTAACCAAGTACAGCCAAAGCTAAGACTATTCTTAAGAAGGGGCTCACCTACCTGGCCTTATCTTTGGGTGGACTCACTTGGTTTGCCAATGTCGAAATTTAATTTCTGTATTATTCTGTAGAAACCCAGGGCTCTAGAAGATGATGTATTTTTCAATGTGTCTTCTACCAAAATATGCACACTAAAATAGATATATATTTTTGGAAACTTGAACAAATTCTAAATATAGAAAGGAACTTTTACATAATTATAAGTTATATGAGGCAATATTGCTTCTTATGCTATATATAAGTGTATATATATATATATATATATATATATATATCTCCATAAACTTTACATTCCTTAGAATAAATTTCAGCTAAAGAGACCTATAACTTGTATTATGTCATCTTCTGTATTTTGCCTGTCCAATACACAGATAGGGTCCAAGCCACCATCTTATACTGCTCTTTCCCTCATGTCCTTTACATTTCCTGCTCTCTTTTCCTTTGGGTCAACTATAAGATTTCAAAACAAGAGATTAAAATGAGTCTTACTCAAGTGGATATAACCATTTCCATACAAAACCTATTAAAGTTTAGATGAATGTTTTCAATGTCATTGTCGGGCTGGAGAGGTGGCTCAGTGGTTTAAGAGCCCTGACTGCTCTTCCAGAGGTCCTGAATTCAAATCCCAGCAACCACATGGTGGCTCACAACCATCCGTAATAAGATCAGACTCCCACTTCTGGAGTGTCTGAAGACAGTTACAGTGTACTTACATATAATAAATAAGTAAATCTTTTAAAAAATGTCATTATCACTTAGAATAGATACATAGGACATTGTCACTTTTAAAGAGCTATAGTTCACATGTATGGAAAGTGACTTTAATTTTGAAGTGACAATAAAGAATGATTCTGGGATGGTGTGTAACTACAAAGGAGATCATCTACATTTGGGTTTGTAATGTTTGTAAGTTCACTTTAAATATTTTAGAAATTTCCTATTATCCAAGTCCCGAAGTCTTCTGTAAGGATACCTTTCAACAGATCTTTACTGAGATCCACTCATTCTTCACATGAGCTTCATGTTTAGCTGTAGTAACTGTTTTACAACATCACTTTTTTGAAGGAATTTATTGTCTAATTGAAAATGCACATGACTAAGCCATCCTTTCCATTGTTGAGAAAATACTAATAACACCACCAATGACATTCTAGTTATATTTCACAAAAACATTCCTTAGAAACTGCTAATTGGTGTGTATAAAGAGCTAAACTATATATAAATGAAAAGAGGGTATAAAAGTGACTTTAAAATCATTATCATTCACATAATACACATTTACATGCAATTATTCTTTCAAAAGCATTCATTCCTTACAGAATTATTTTTAGAATTGCAAAGAAACCTAGGGATCATAAGGTGACTTTCTTTAAGTGAAGCATTCATAAGATTAACCTATTATGGAAAAATGTTCCCAGGGAAACAAAAGGCAAAGAGAGCTAAAGAAAAAGAAACAAAGGATTTTACACAAGTAAAAATCCATTCAGCGTCATCATACTAAATTAAATGAAATCAGGGGCTGGAGTGATGGATGGGTCAGTGGCCAAGAGCACTGGCTACACTTCCAGAGGACCTGGGTTCAATTCCCAGAACCCATATAGAAGCTCACAGCTACATGTAACTCAAGTTTTAGGGGATCTGACACCCTCATACATGAAGGCAAAATACCAATATACAGAAAGTAGGAATTGTTAAAAGCAAAGTGTAATCTTAAAAGACAGTGTAACCTTAGCTTAACTACCAGAGTGGTAGAATTGTAAAAATTTAATATATGTTTGAATAAAATTACAGACTTGTACACTAATAATATAAACTTGACATTTTAAACATAATTATGCCTTAATTTTTAAAAGTATAAAAAGTTAATAAAATATCTTTAAATTAAATTCTATATTTCTTTAGAGGGCAAGAGATTATTTACTGGTACACAAGAAACTCAATCTAATTTATAAACAAGTATCTTAACTCAGCTTTCTTTCACTCTACATTTATAAGTGCTTCATTGAGTCAATAGATAATCTCAATTTTGACAGCATTTACATTTCTAAAAATCTTTAAGTATGCTTTATTTTTAAAATTAACATTATTGTTAAGTAATGTGTTTTACAACAAATGATCCACAGTTATTGATGTACAAGTTAATTATATAGCCACCTTTGATCTCTTCAGTGTTGATTTTTATATAAGTATATTTTATGCGGAAATATCATGTGCATGTATATAGCTTAGTGGTTTTAGATATCTAATTACATTGCTGTAACTAAGCCATCTGTAGCTTATTGATTAGTTAATTGTCTCTATTTCCATAAACTGTTTTGGATTATTTGAAGGGGAAGATTATGTTCCTAGGTGTGGTACTTGTTTAAAAGAAGGTAACTTTTATATTTTTATTGCATATAAACAAGTTGCTTTTAGTTAAGTTTTGCATATTACACATGGCTATCAGAAGTAGGATTGCATCTTTTCCTCCACCAACTTGCTAATACTTTTTTTACAGTGAAGATTTTGAAGAATATTAAGACAGTCGTTGTTATTTCTTCATAAAGATACTCAGAATGTGTTTATTTTTATCTTGAAAAAACAAAATATAATAAAATTACTTTCAAATATTGAAAAACATTTTAATTTTTTTGTTCAGCTATCAAAGTTTTATAAAAATCAGCTATTTTCCTATTGTAGACTATTCATACTTTACTTCTAATTTATCTACAGAGAAAAAGAAACATCACTAACAAGAACCAAGTTATATAAAGATCCAACATAAGATACAAACCTTCCTTATGTTTCAGGATATTTGATTATTATGCAAAGAAAACCTAATTGTTAGCAAAATATAAAAGCTTAAATAGATATTGTGTTTGTCAGATGCAGTTAAGTGTGTCCTGTAGAGATGCAGTTTGGGAGGGCCCTAAAAGCCTCCATAGATAAGAATGCTAAAGAATGGAAAATTCTTGCCTATTTGAAGGTAGGTTGCTCCAGAGATGTCTTGTGGTCTTTGGTTAATGACCCAGTGCTCCACCATAAAGGTGAAATGGTTTGGCTTTTACTGACTTGGCTTGGACCCACACTGCTATGACAGTGGCATAGTTCAACACTCCAAGATTGTAGGGTGGGAGGTGGAGACTTTTTATATGTAAGTAACTGGACTTTCAATAGAGTGATCTCTCTCTCTCTCTCTCTCTCTCTCTCTCTCTCTCTCTCTCTCAGGTCTGTCTGTCTACCATTGTCTCTCTCCTCTCTGCTCCCTCCTCCCTCTTTCTTTCTCTCCTCCTCTCTCCCTTCCCCTCTCTTTTCTCTCCTCATCCCTCTCTTCCCCCTTGCTCTCTTTCTCTCAGCTCCCTCCCTCCATCTGTCCCTGCTTCCTCCCTGCCTCCCTCCCTTCCTCCTTCCTCCTCTCTCTTCTCTCCTTTTCTCTTTCTCTTTCTTTCTCTTCTCTCCTTTCCTCTTTCTCTTTCTAATCTCTCTCTCTCTCTCTCTCTCTCTCTCTCTCTCCCCCTTTCTCTCTCTCTCTCTGAGCTAGCAGGTTTTTAACCTCAGTTTACACTTCTTTTTTGGTATAAATATTAGATAATTTAAGTGATTACATACTTATTTTTGTGCTGAAAATATACTGACTTTATTAATAGAACATTTCATCACTGTATATTCAGATAACCTTTTTCCCAAATGAAAAATGGGTTATTTAAAATTCCTCTCCTCTTCCTCCTTCTCCTTCTCCTCTTACTCCTCTTCCTTCTTCTTGTTATTATTATTTACCTTTTTCAATCAAGTTCTTGGCATGTAGGCCATGCTGGCTTGAGCTCTCCATCTTCTTGCTGTAGTCCTTAAGTGCTGGGATTGTAGATGTGTCATAATGCTTACCTTAAAACTATTTCTTTATTGCTCTCTATGAAGTTATACACTCACCCAAGGGATCTTTAAGGGATTTTTGGAGTCATTTTCTTCCTCCCTCTAGCCCTTCCTCCCATTCTTCGATTTTTGGTGTATGTTGTGTTGCAGGTTTTTTTGTGTTGTTGTTGTTGGTGGTGGTGGTATGCATGTGTATCTGTGTGTGTGTGTTTAGATAGAACTGGGGCTTGTTCAAGTTAAGTTAGTATCATTGAGTTATAGTTGCAGCCTAATCCTTTGTAACAAAATATAAACATTTGAAACATTTGTCCTGCCAGAATTCATATTTTTTATTTGCTGGATGGATGTTCCTAAATCATGCTGACTCTGGTTCAGGGACCTGTCTTTGAGACCCAAAGTCAAGGAACTTAAAGAATTTTCCATGATTTTGATGGTTAAATCCCAACATCAAAGACTGTTAGATTACATGGCTTCTGAATAACTTTGTTCTGTCATCCACTCTGTGGATGTTCCAGGTTTGTACTCCCGTGGATCACTGTGACATCCATTTCTGAATTGTAGTCTTGGCTAAGTGTTAGCATTCTAGGAAATTTTTTCTAGTTTTTCATCAATAGACTATAAAAGATCTTCAACTTCATTGATTATTGACTTTTACTGGTATGGAGATAAGACCTTCAAAGACCTGTTTTGCTATTGTTGTCATAGTCGTCGTTGTCATCATCATCATCATCATCATCATCATCATCATCATCATCATCTTGTTTTGCTGAGAGGCCTTTGCTTAGAACTTAGAATGTTCTATTTAAGAGTGATTCAAGAATCTTCCTAGACTTTTGGACAACGTGGCTTCTCGTCATTTTATAATCCTTTTCTTTGCATGTGGACCCCAGTGTTCACCAAGTATATGTAGAGTGCAGCAGAAATTATTACTGTAGACTGGTGGAGGGTGCCCACTAACTATCTGGAAATCTTCCTGGCAGTAGAGTCTTCTCCAAGAGTTTTGGCCTGGTGTGACAAAATATCAGAGAGTCACCAGCCAAACTAAAGGCAAATGCAAGCCTTCATAGCTTATTTCTTATGAGCATGCTGTTTTCAGAAGTTAAAACATGAAAAGAAATACCAAAATTGTTCATTACACTACAATTTATGAGCTGCTTTTAAATTTCTGAATAGAAAAGTGGTAAGAACAAAGTGCTGCTTCAATTTAATCAGTGTTTTGCTATAAGGAACTCTGAAGGCTAATAATTACAGGGTCCAAACACTCCATAACTGTCAATAGTTTCCCCCTCTGTGCAGCCTGACACACCGTAACTCACGCTGTAATCTTAAATAGCTCCCCTCTTTTTTCACTATGACAGCATCATGCTTAGTGAGATATTATGGTTTTGCTTTTCCAGTCTTCTGACAGCCTTAAATGGTTCCATTCATTCGTAATTTTGGTATCTCCCACACTTCTGCCTTCAGTTCTTTTCTAGACAGACTTGAACAATCTCTCTAGTTTATCTCACTAAAGTCACTACAGGTGTCCTGTCTTCTTCATCTGATGGCAATTGAAAAACCAACATTCCTAGGACAAAGTCAATATTAATGTCATGTACTGGGGGTATCAAGTGATGGCTGCAGGATATTAAAGACTGGTGATTCTTTAAATTCTTTGAAAAGGCCCTGCCCAACTGTTGAATGGTGGGTGTTTGTAGACCATTTAGGGTTAATCTAGTGAGCTGCAGGCCCCCCTGACTGGGCTGCTGAGCATGTCCCTGTGGCATTCTGTGGGCATCTCAGAATTAGAGGAGCTCCTGGGGAAAAAATAATTCTAACTGAATTTGCCACCTGATAGGCCCTTCTCCTGATAGGCAAAGACCTTCTGTAAGTAACCAATGAGGCATCAGAAAATATACTAAGTGATTGAGCATAGCAAGAACTAAGATGATACACACACACACACACACACACACACACACACACACAGAGTGGGGGGGGGGAGAATGAGAGAATCACAAATACACAATTATAGCTCAATTTTTCATTCATCACAATGCTTTTTGTAAGTTTTCTAAGGTACGACATTCAGTTTTCAGAACTACAATGTTTAAAGAAAAAAACTTGAAGTTTGGAATCAATATTTGTATAGCTTGTAAGAGATATCCACAAAGTAAAAGGTATCCCCTTTAAGTTAAAGCTTACTTTTGGGGATTGAAGTAGTCCCTTAAAGTTTGGAGCTGAGATGGAAAGAAGGACCATCCAGAGATTGCCCCACCTGGGGATCCATCCCATATACAACCACCAAACCCAGACACTATTGCATATGCCAGAAAGATTTTGCTGACATATCCCTGATATAGCTCTCTCTTGTGAGGCTATGCCAGTGCCTGGCAAATACAGAAGTAGATGCTCACAGTCATCTATTGGATGGAACACAGGGCCTCTAATGAAGGAGCTAGAGAAAGTAACCAAGGAACTAAAAGGGTCTGCAACCCTATAGGAGGAACAACATTATGAACTAACCAGTACCCCCAGAGCTGTGTCTTTAGTTGCATATGTAGCAGAGGATGGCCTAATCCGCCATCAATGGGAGGAGAGGCCCTTGGTCTTGAGAAGATCTTATGCCCTAGTGCAGGGGAATTCCAGGACCAGGAAGTGAGAGTGGGTGGGTTGGGGAGCAGGGCTTTGGGAAGTTATAGGGAACTTTTCGGATAGCATTTGAAATGTAAATGAAGAAAATATCTAATAAAAAAAAGTAGTTCCTTTGTTTTCTGATGTTCAAATATGTTGAGTATTCTCGGCAGTTCTTATTGTGCTTCTTGTAAACAATAGCTTACAACAATGTACTGATGATGATATAAATTCCCAGTCTAGAACACCTCAGCACAGTGGTTGGACCATTGAATTAGTAAGTCTTTATGCAATCTTCTTGTTTTGTTTTGTTTGATAGCAGATAGATTCTTTATCTTACTGGATTTATTTTTGGAAAATGCTCAATTAGACATTTATTCACCGTGAAAATAACAAGACTCTCTTAAAAATTATATAGTGTTCATTAATAGAATTTTGGGAAATTCCTATTAATTTAATAATGAGATTTCAGAGGCAAGGAGTTAATGACAGTGGTAAGTATGACATAGATTGTAGGGTAATGACTAGTATCTTGAGGGAAACCCTCCAATGAATATCATGGGTATCAAATGTAGACCTTAAGCCTTGATTTTCAGCTTCCTCTACTTGGAAACAGCAAGAAATAAATCTCTTTTGGCTCAGAAGCTACCCAAATTATGGTACTTTTGTGATAGCAGCCTTTGTAGGATAAGACATTTCACAAATAGTTAAGGCTGAACCAGGGAATACACTAAGTGGTCAAGCATAGCAATAATTTTAGATTATCTTCTAAAAATTCCCATATTGAGCATCTAAGAACGATGTTCAAGGAAGGTTAAAGTTCCCACATGAAAAGCATGGTGATGCATAATGCAGGTCTTAACAAAAAAGGTATAGTGGATAAGATTACACATCTTCTTAATCTTGTATGGTCCTACTGTTGAACAGCTTTGAATGTATCCCCATCACATAGTGCATATTGTAAACATTCTTAATAACTGAGTTGCCTGTCTGAGCAGATGGTACTTCAGCATATATTACAATCATAGCAGAGTTGTTATACACACCACAGGGACCCTATTACCAGAATTTGGAAATCTTTAGGTTGGAGTTAGGGGTGTGTGTGTGTGAAATATAGAAATATCTTTACTTTTCATCTTTTGTCTGGAATTCATATAACACACAAATTAGAGGCAGAACACTGGCCGACACTGCAGTTGCCTGTGTGAGAAACTGGAAGTCCATTGCAGCTTTAGCAAGTAGTTGCTATCATGATGGCCCTGTGGGAGGAGGGGAGCTGGTGGCCAACCAAGGCCGGCAGTTCAAGTGGCTGTTAAGCTGAGTTGGAGGTAGCAGCAGTGATGAGGCGGTGGACAAAGAGACTCATTCTATCCACAGAATTACTTTGGCAGACAAATGCCTGATACCAGTTTTTAAGAGACAGACTGGATCATGGTAGAAAAGTGCTGCTAAGAAATTATCTTGAGTTCCCTTGGATTGATTTTCATGAACTCCTTCATCGTTTACATGGAAGGCAATATCATCTCCAATACTCTACTGGGATGCTGTATATGAATGTCTGCTGAGCCATTTGAGCATTTATAGACATTTTAGCTACTTTCAGAAGTTGCTCCAGAGTTTGGTGTATCTCACTGGGTATCTTGCCAGTTCTGATTAGATATTTACAAGTGCTAGGTCTATGGGACTCTTTTACCAACATATGTCTTGGATTTGATGGCCTTTATTGAGCTTCCTGAGAGAAGAAATTTCAATGATGAAGGATTACTTTTGTGAATCTAAGAAAGAATCACCTGTAAGCTGGACCTTACAGGTCTCCTAATATCCTGTTTAAGTTCAGTGTCTCTTAAGTATATTCACTGTAAAAATAATCACTTATGTTGAAGAGCACTCAAATGGTCCCATTATTCCATGGTAAGGAGACAGATGCTAAGGCAATGTACATAGTACTAAAAATAAATAAAACTATAGCACATCTTTTGAGAGAATATAAAGAAAACGATGTTCCCAGTACACAGCAAAAACAAACAAACAAACAAACAAACACAAAACCAGACTCTATCTAACCCAAAGAACAGTAGCTGCTAGATCAAGTACCACAGTAGCATCTTTTTTTCAAAAAGTTAAACAGTAAAAACAGCCTTTAAAATGTTGTACAAGTTTCCCATGGGTAAAGTTGTTTTCTTTTGCATTTCATTTCTATTTAGCATGAGCTGAAAATTCTATTTCAGACACTTTAGGAAAACATGAGGAATTAATGCTGGGTTAAAATGATACATGGTGAAAATCCAGAAAAAAAAGAGTATATAAATTTTCAGACAAATTAACAAAAGCATAAAAATTTGTTTAGTACAATTTACATGGCATATAAAACTAACAAGCTGAGATTCAATGCAATATAGAAACCTTTTTTTTTTTTAAGACAGTATGACTATACTAAGGAGGTATGATCTAATAGATACAAACTGGGGCAATTTTAGCAATTCATATGTAGCTTCTTCTCCCTGTCCTTGCCTGTTCTGAGTCAAAGTTATTTATTCCAGGCATAAAGAAGGCAATCTGAAGCACAATGTATAGGAAATTTTGTCAGAGTGTACTACATCAAGAATAAATTGAATCTCTCTCAATTTATATGGCCTTCTTTTAAATATATCTAATTAAAAACAGTACAACACTGAATCTGCATTCAATATACATGATGTATTGAATGTACAATTTATTTAGATATGCACTTGGTTGAAGGGTATACTGGGAGTATTCAGGAGTTCTAGTCCAGAGCAAACACAAGAACAGGAGAGGTGATGGTGCAGGTTCAGGGTAAAAACAGTATGCTATGGGCACACTGTAAAAGCCCTGTCAGGGTAGGAAAGTCAGCTTTGGAGTTGCATCAGTCTTCAATGAAATCAACAAGAGGATTTTGCTAGTTTTAATTTTTGACAGTCAAGGTCAGAATAATCCTGATACGTCAGGCCTGTGGATTTAAGAGTGATCTTCCTTTCTCCTGCTACTAAGCAGACCAGTTGGCCCAGGTCAGGGCAGCGGTATCTACCACAGTTGATTTTTTCCAGACTTCCCGCCGAAGCGGGTTTCCGCCCCGTCCCTTCGCAGACTGCGCATGTGCGGCTGCCATTCCCGTGCGCCATGGCCGACGCAGAAGCAAGCCTGTTGCGCCATTTCCCGCTGCTGCTTCCTCAGAACCGGGAGAAAACGGTGTATGAGGGATTCATTTCGGCTCAGGTACCCTGCGGGGTCGTTCTGTCGCGCGAGAGCCTGTCGCTCGTGGCAAGCCACGTATCCGCGGCGTCTCCAGCTGGCTGGCTGGGAGAGTGTAGCAGAGCCTGGAGAAGCAGCGCCGGTACTCTGCGCATGCGCGGTCGCTAGGTGGCGACGCCGCGCGACACTGGGAGGGCGGGGCGGCTCGGCGGTGCCTGGCTGGTGGTGGAAGAGGGAGGTGCAGTTGTGTAGGACTTAACCAGAGTTCATCACTGCAGTGTGTTACTATACTCACGATTTTGATTTATAGAGCACTCAAGGTCCACTATTAAGCCAAACCTACACAAATAGAAAAATCCAAACCCCATTATTTTATAGTTGAAATCAAATCCTGGGAAATTTAGAGAGACTACCTTGAGTATGATGGTGTCAGTTAGCTCTGAAAGTCTTACTGTTTAGAAAATCTCACCCCAGGTCCCCCCTCCCCCATGGTACAACAATTTACCTTAATTTAAGGTTTTGACTATGGACTTTTCCTCTGAATATTAAACTCAGCTGCGTCTGACTTGCCCTTTAGTGACAGGAGTCATTAATTTCCACGTGTGTTGAAGCAACAGCCTCTAGAATGCTGAGCAGATACCAAAATTTCTAAATAGTAACACTTGTCCCTAAGCATTACTGGGAGTTAAGAAAATGCTCTGTGATAAATATACACACAGGAAGCATGGACTTCTTTAGGGATTTTCAAATCATGTGAACCTTCAAAGGCTAAAATTTATTATCATAGATGGAAACGAGTTAGCCACCTCTTGCTTAACTTTTGAAATATCCAGTTAAAATGTTTTTTCACTTTTACAGACACATTCAGAAAAGTTCAAGTGTGTGTGTGTGTGTGTGTGTGTGTGTGTGTGTGTGTATTTGTGCACATGCATGTGCATATCTGTTCTGGGGATTGAACCTGCAGCCATTCACATGCCAGGCAAGTTTTGCACAGGACAGGCAGAAGCAAGTGTTTTACATTACTTATCTGTATCTCCAGTAGCCCTTTAGAAAACAATTACAGCCATAAGATTAGACTGGAAATAAGTTAGCCTTTGATGTAGGTAATTTCTAATATTTTATTCCTTAAGCATCTCCTTTAAGTCTTAAGCACTGTCTAAAAGCTATCCAGCACAACTGATTTTATCCTGAGTGTGATTGTGGTTGGTCCTGTGCACACACTTCCCTGACCCTGAGATTAAATCATAGATGCATTTCTTGCTGCTTTATCTCTAAATAATTCAGCACTCACTTCATAAAATGAGGGTCCACTCAAATCTAACCTCAGGACAGTTACGACAACTGCTGTGCGATGTAAATTTTCATGGAGTATTTAATTATCTTATCTCTTCTTTGGAGCAGTTCTTAGTCTGTGTTTTTATTAACTTGAATTTTATTTTTAAGAGTTAAACTTATTAGGTTTGATATTTACTCACCATTGAATTCTGGTAATGTGTTTGGGCAGGGGCATCCCAGAAACTGTCTTGTGTTCCCTTCAAGGCACATGAAGTCAACTACTCCCAGTGTTGATATTAATAATGCCAGCTATATATATAGGTTAGTGTGACTTCTGCCAGATCTTCTTTTGAAATTAACAAGTACTTTTTGGTGAGATTCTTTGGTCCATTACACATTCACTTATATACTGAATATTTATTTATTTATTTATTTATTCATTTTAGTTCCATTTTCCCCATTTATTTATTTACTCACTCACTTTACATCCTGATTACTTTCCCCATCCCCCCCCCCAGCTGCACCCCTAACCCCCCTCCTCTTCTCCTCTGAGGAGGGGAACTGCCCCCTCTGTCCAGGAACCAGCCCACCAGGCACCTACCTGAAGGCATTGCAGGACTAGACACATTCTCTCCCACTGGGTCAGACAAGGCAGCTCAGTTAAGGGAACAGGATCCACAGGCTGGCAGCAGAGTCAGGGGCAGGACTCATTCCAGTTGTTGAGGGACTCATGTGAAGACCAAGCTGCACTTTTCTTTACATATGTGTGTTTGGAGGCCTAGATCCAGCCCATGTATGCTCTTTGGTTGGTGGTTCAGTCTCTTGGAGTCCCCCAGAGGTCCAGGTTGGTTGAGCCTTTTGGTCTTGTGGAGACCTGAGTCCCTGTACCCTCCAAGTCCCTCAATCCTTCCCCCAACTCTTTCACAAGACTCCCAAGTTCCATCTGATATTCGGGTGTGGGTCTCTGCATTGGTTTTGTGTACTGCAGATTTTCAATACTAAATTCTTGGCTTAAATAGCTAAATAATGATGATTGGTATCAAATCTCAAGCCTTTTCTAACACTATCATGCCTGTCTGTGAATTCATGCTTTGTTATAAGGAATAGCTTTGCCATCTTACTTCGTTTTGATGTGTGATTTTATGTGTTGCTTCCTTTATTTTGCTTGCACACTTTCTGTTTCTATGCTTCTGAAGTGTTGCACTTCCCTCATCTTGCTGTTTTAAAAGGATCTGGTAGATGCTTCTGTATTGTCTCATCACTGGATTTTGGAGCTTATATAATTTCTACGTGAAGTTCTTTATTCTAAATTTTGTTTTTAATCTTTGTTAGAACTTATAGTTTTGTTGTACCACAATTACCATTGTTTATAAACATCACCTTTGGTACCTTGACAATCAGTTTTTACATGAATGGATCATTTGTGAGTAGAGGAAAAGTGTGTTTTCTATTATTAGGCTCTATTGTCTTGAGTGAGCTTTGGTAGTTTGTGGCAAAGAGTTAATTTTATATAGGTTTCTGAATATATTGATTTATAAAGTTATTTATGATATTCACCCTTTTCTGTCTTTTCTTTCTTACTTTCTTTTTTTGTTAAATTTTTAAAATTTACATTTCAAATGTCCCCTTTCCTAGTTTGCCCTATGAAAATCCCCTATCCCTCCCCCTGCTCTCCCTGTTCCCTAACATACCCACTCCCGCTCCCTGGCCCTGAAATTCCCCTATACTGGGGCATAGGACCTTCACAGGGCCAAGGGACTCTCCTCCTATTAATGACCAACTAGGCCATTCTTTGCTACATATGCAGCCAGAGGCATGAGTCCCATCATGTGTTTTCTTTGATTGGTGGTTTAGTCCCAGGGAGCTCTGGGGGTACTGGTAGGTTCATATTGTTGTTCCTCCTATGGGGCTGCAAACCCCTTCAGCTCCTTGGGTGCTTTCTCTAGCTCCTTCATTGGGGACCCTGTGCTTCGTCCAATAGATGGCTGTGAGCATCCACCTCTGTATTTGTCAGGCACTGTCAGAGCCTCTCAGGAGACAGCATTATCAGGCTCCTATCAGCTAGCTCTTGTTGGCATCCGCAATAGTGTCTGGGTTTGGTGGTTGTTTATGGGATGGATCCCCAGGTGGGGCAGTCTTTGGATGGTCATTCCTTCAGACTCTGCTGTGAACTTGGTCTCTGTAACTCGTTCCATGGGCATTTTGTTCCCTATTCTAAGAAGGAGTGAAGTATCCACACTGTGGTCTTCCTTCTTCTTAGAATGGGGAACATTCATGTGTTTGGCAAATTGTATCTTGAGGGACATCTGAGTTCTTTCCATCTTCTGGCTATTATAAATAAGGCTGCTATGAACATAATGGAGCATGTGTCCTTATTACAAGTTGGAGGATCTTCTGGGTATATGTCCAGGAGTGGTATTACTGGATCTTCTTATAGTACTATGTCTAATTTTCTGAGGAACCACCAGACTGATTTCCAGAGTGGTTGTACCAGCTTGCAATCCTACCAGCAATAAAGGAGTGTTCCTCCTTTTCCACATCCTCGCCAGCATCTGCTATCACCTGAGTTTTTGCTCTTAGCCATTCTGACTGGTGTGAGGTGGAATCTCAGGGTTGTTTTGATGATTAAGGATGTTGAACATTTTTTTTTTTTAGGTGCTTCTCAGCCATTCGGTATTCCTCAGTTGAGAATTCTTTGTTTACCTCTGTACTCCATTTTTAAATAGGGTTATTTGGCTTTTTGAAGTCTAACTTCTTGAGTTCTTTGCATATATTGGATATTAGCCCTCTATCGGATTTCGGATTGATAAAGATCTTTTCCCAACTTGTTGGTGGCCTTTTGGTCTTATTGACAGTGTCTTGCCTTGCAGAAGCATTGCAGTTTTATGAGGTCCCATTTGTTGATTCTTAATCTTACAGCACAAGCCATTGCTGTTCTGTTTAGGAATTTTCCCCCTGTGCCCATATGTTTGTGGCACTGCCTCACTTTCTTCTCTATAAGTTTCAATGTCTCTGGTTTTATGTGGAGTTCCTTGATCCACTTAGACTTGAGCTTTGTACAGGGAGATTAGAATGGGTCAATTCCCATTCTTCTACATGATAACTGCCAGTTGTGCCAGCACCTTTTGTTGAAAATGCTGTCTTTTTTTCCACTGGATGGTTTTAGTTCTTTTGTCAAAGATCAAGTGACCCTAAGTGTGTGGGTTCATTTCTGGGTCTTCAATCCTATTCCACTGATACACCTGTCTGTCAATGTACCATTACCATGCAGTTTTTTTTTTTATCACAATTGCCCTGTAGTATAGCTTGAAGTCAGGGAAGGTGATTTCACCAGAAGTTCTTTTATTCTTGAGAATAGTTTTCGAGATTCTGGGTTTTTTGTTATTCCAGATGAATTTAGCAATTGCTCTTTCTAAATCTATGAAGAATTGAGTTGGAATTCTGATGGGTATTGCATTGAATAGGTAGATAGCTTTCGGCAAGATAGCCATTTTTACTATATAAATTCTGCCAATCCATGAGCATGAGTGATCTTTCCATTTTCTGAGATCTTTGATTTCTTTCTTCAGAGACTTGAAGTTCTTACCATACAGATCTTTCACTTCCTTAGTTAGAGTCACACCAAGTTATTTTATATTATTTGTGACTATTGTGAAGGGTGTTGTTTTCCTAATTTCTTTCTCAGCTTGTTTATCCTTTGTGTAGAGAAAGGCTACTGATTTGTTTGAGTTAGTTTTATATCCAGCTACTTCACTGAAGTTGTTTATCAGGTTTTGGAGTTCTCTGGTGGAATTTTTAGGGTCACTTATATATACTATCATATCATCTGCAAATAGTGATGTTTTGTCTTCTCCCTTTCCAATTTGTATCCCTTTCATCTCCTTTTGTTGTCTAATTGGTTTGGCTAGTACTTCAAGTACTATGTTGAATAGGTAGGGAGAGAGTGGGCAGCCTTGTGTAGTCCCTGATTTTAGAGGGATGGTTTTAAGTTTCTCCATTTAGTTTGAATTTGGCTACTGGTTTGCTGTATATTGCTTTTATTATGCTTAGGTATGGGCCTTGAATTTCTGATCTTTCCAAGACTTTTATCATGAATGGGTGTTGGATTTTGTCAAATGCTTTCTCAGCATCTAAGGAGATGATCATGTAGTTTTTGTCTTTGAGTTTGTTTATATAGTGGATTACGTTGATGAATTTCCATTTATTGAACCATCCCTGCATCCCTGGAATGAAGCCTACTTGATCATGATCATGATCTTTTTGATGTGTACTTGGATTTGGTTTTCTAGAATTTTTATTGAGTATTTTTGCATCTATATTCATAAGGGAAATTGGTTTGAGTTCTCTTTCTTTGTTGGGTCTTAGTGTGGTTTAGGTTTCAGAGTAATTGTGGCTTCATAGAATGAATTGGGTAGAGTACCTTCAGTTTCTATTTTGTGGAATAGTTTGAGGAGAATTGGAATTAGGTCTTCCTTGAAGGTCTGATAGAACTCTGCATTAAACTCATCTGGTCCTGGGCTTTTTTTGGTTGGGAGACTATCTAGACTGTTTCTATTTCTTTAGGGTATATGGGACTGTTTAGATCATTAATTTGATCCTGATTTAACTTTGGTATCTGGTATCTGCCTAGAAAATTGTACATTTCATCCATGCTTTCCAGTTTTGTTGAATATAGGCTTTTGTAGTAGGATCTGATTATTTTTTAGATTTCCTCAGTTTCTGTTGTTACGTCTCACTTTCCCTTTTTGATTTTGTTAATTAGGATACTTTCTTTGTGCCCTCTAATTAATCTGGTAAGGGTTTATTCGTTTTATTTTCTCAAAAAGCCATCTTCTGGTTTGGTTGATTCTTTGTGTAGTTCTTTTTATTTCTAAAAATAAATAAAAATTTGGTTGATTTCAGCCCTGATTTTGATTATTTCCTGTTGTGTACTCCTCTCAGTTGAATTTGCTTCTTTTTGTTCTAGAGCTTTGAGATGTGCTATCAAGCTGCTAGTGTATGCTCTCCCCAGTTTCTTTTTGGAGGCAGTCAGAGATATGAGTTTTCCTTTTAGGACTCCTTTGGGTATGTTGTTTCTTCATTTTCATTAAACTCCAAAAAGTCTTTAATTTCTTTCTTTATTTCTCTCTTGACCTAGTTATCATTGAATAGAGTATTGTTCAGCTTCAGTGTGTATGTGGTCTTTCTATTATTTATGTTGTTATTGAAGATCAGCCTTAGTCTGTGGGGATCTGATAGCATGTATGGGATTATTTCAATCTTCTTGTATCTGTTCAGGCCTGTTTTGTGACCAATTATATGGTCATTTTTGTAGAAGGTACCATGAGGTGCTGAGAAGAAGGTATATCCTTTTGTTTTAGGATAAAAATGTTCTGTAGATAGCTGTTAAATCCATTTGTTTCATAACTTCTCTTAGTTTTACTGTGTCTCTGTTCAATTTCTGTTTCCATGATCTGTCCATTGATGAGAGTGGGGTGTTGAAGTCTCCCGCTATTGTGTGCAATGCAATGTGTACTGTGAGCTTTACTAAAGTTTCTTTAATAAATGTGGATGCCTTTGCATTTGGTACATAGATGTTCAGAATTGAGAGTTAATCTTGGTAGATTTTATCTTTGATGTGTCCCTCCTTTTCTGTTTTTGATAACTTTAGGTTGAAAGTCAATTTTATTCCATATTAGAATGGGTACTCCAACTTGTTTCTTGGGAGCATTTGCTTGGGAAATTGTTTTTCGGTCTTTTCCTCTGAGGAAGTATCTGTCTTTGTCCCTGCGGTGGGTTTCCTGTATGCAGCAAAATGCTGAGCCTTGTTTATGTAGCCAGTCTGTTGGTCTATGTCTTTTTATTGGGGAATTGAGTCCATTGATATTAAGGAAAAGTCATTGTTGCTTTTTCTAGGGCATAGTTTCCCTCTTTTTTTTTTCTTATGTGCTGTGTGTGTGTGTGTGCTATGTATGTGTATGTGTGGTGTACGTGAGTGTGTGGTATGTGTGTTTGGTGTGTGTGTGTGTATGTGTGTGTTTGTAGGAGTCCAGAGGTTTACATTGGATATTTGCCTTGATAACTTGTCATATTACTTAAGGTAGGCTCTCTTGCTGAACATGGACTTGTAAATTCCATGTAGTCTTGTCAGTCATCATGTCTCTGAAATGCTTTGCAAAATAATTATCTCCTTCCCCAAATCAGGAATTCAGAATCGTCTGAGTTGGTGAGTCCTGATGAGGGTCTCTCATGAACTTCCAATAAAGACTATTGCAAGGACTTTGATACTGTGAATAGTTTTTTGTTGTAAGTAGCAGTTAAATTACTTGAGGAGAGTTCAACTGTTTTAAGGCTTTCTATTTTTGTTAAACATGAGCAGAGCTTAATTTAGCTGTACCCGTGAAACAATAGTTTTCTGGGTGCTGTATTTAATGGATTTTACAAGTAGTTCTACTTTGGATGGTTGGACTACACCAGGATTGAGTGAACTGAATGACTTCTTTTTAGACTAAACCTGGGAGTTAGAGTTCTTTGGTTGCATGTGTTCTACTGTGTGTGAAGCCATGGGTCCATTCCTCAGCTTCCTCCTTCCAATACAATACTGCTTTGCATAATCTGTCAACTAGCTTTTAGTATTTTCCTTAAAATCTCATTTATTTTTGTTATTTAAAAAAAATTACATTATCTTATGTGTGTATGTGCAGACAAGTGTGTGGGGGTACATGCAACCACAGTGAGTATTCTGGATGCCAGAGGGTAAGAGGAAGATGGGTCACTACTTCCACCATGAGACAGGGGTTGAACTCACTACAGCTTGATGGCAAGTTCCTTTACCCATTGACTCATCTCTTTGGCCCCCTTTCCTTTTTTTAAATTCTGATATTTTCTTCAGACTGGATTATCATGAGTACTTTTTCTCATGTCCATTTTAGTGTGAGAACTGCCAGAACAGTGAAGTTAAGCTATGATTGCAAGTATCCTTTTCTACTCTTTCCTTCCTTCAGGGTTTCTATTGCATGTGTATTGGACTTTTCTCTGGCACTTTTCTATTTCAACCATATTTTTTTCATGGTCATTTTTCCTTGCTATTACTCCATAGTTACGAAATTTTGTTTAACTACATTATTCCTTGTCATGCTTAAACTTGTTGTCTTCTCTTAATGTCATTTTGATTTGGTTAATTTTCTTTCTGAGTTTAGTCAATATGGTTATAGCTTTTGTCAGTTTCTGGTCTTGGTTTTTAGATGTTTCAGAATTGAAATGTTCATTTCTTGATATTGTAGTCTCTGTGTTATTGGTGCATGTTTCTGGGCTCTGTTCTCCTTGGCTCCATCGTTACCTTTGCTTCTAGTGCTCTGTGTTTGTGTCATAGCTCCGTGGACTGGGGCCACAGATCTTTGGGTGTTGTGTTTTGCTGCTTGCAATAGTTTGTGAAATTTCTAATTCAAGAATACCCTCTTTTGTTGGTAAAGGAAAATGCAGTTTATTTAATGATTTATTTGGGGGAGGGGTTGAGGGAGTGATTATACATGGTAGGTTCTTATTTCTCTCATAAAAGCTTCAGTTTCCCACAGTTATTATTTTCTTTCTAACTTGCAGTTTCCCAAGAGTGTTTCTGCCCAATCTTTTGCTGCTCTGAGATGTTTTCGGACATCTCCTTGACTGTTTCTTTTTGCCTTTTTAAAAGTAGTATCTCTCTCTGAGGTCCAGGAAAGCCTCCAACTCAGCATTGATCTGTATGATCTTTCTGAGTGACAACCGTGGTCACCAGCAGCCTCTCCTTGACTTGTGGTTCATATTAGATCGCTTCCTTATTGTCACTGCTCAGTTCTCCTACAAGTCTTTGTTAGTCTTTTTGTACGTATTCTTCTGTGAGTTTTTAGAATGACACTTTTAACTCTCATTGTTCTTGGAACCCAGAATGAGCTCTACTCAAAAGTGACTTTCATCCATGTTACAATGAATTACAGATTTATTGTGTTCTCTGACTTCTGGTTGCAAACATAGTATTTTTTTTTATCATTTTATTTGCTTATTATTATTCCCTCTAGGTTTTTGGGAAGGATATGTCAGGACATTCCGGTTTAGACAAGCTTAGTGTTTTTGTTGTCTGGAAGCTGGAAGAATCTGCCTTCTGAGAAAGAGTAAAACCATTCAGATGCTTTAACTACAGGAATGCTAATTATGTATATTTTCTTGGGATAATTAAGTATTGGCCCCTTTATGACACTTGACTTTTTACAGTGACTGGATTTCCTAAATCTTTGCATTTGTTCTTTCAGGTAAAGTAGAGTTGCTTTGCTGTTTTCGTGTCCATGGTGAATTTCCTACCATTCTTACACCTGTGTGTGGGGTGTCTATGAAGTTAGGCTAAAGTTACTGCATAATACCTTTTAGTGCTTTAATGAAATAGTGAATTATTGTTACTTGACCTTTTGAAAAGGTCAGTAGTACATTTTGTTTCATTTTTTAAAAGGACATTTAAATGTAATGAAAGTCAGAACTGTGATATTACCATGAAAGTAAAGGTTATGGGGTGCATTTAATTGTCTTCCTGGTTTGGAATCTGCTTTGAGGGAGTCTGCTAAAATTCCACACGGTAATTGTTTTTCAAGAATTTTATTACTCTTTTCATTTTATATTGTTGGAGTAAAAGATTACATTTCTGTTTGTCTTTTCCTGCTTATTTTTGCTCAGATTCACATGTATCACCGTATTTAAGCTACAGAGTTTAGACTGTTTACCTATTCACTTTTGACAGAAAGGGAAGCTCAGTGTCTTTCCAGAGAACACTCTTTCCTTTCCCTAGACTCCTGAGTAAAATTTGTATAACTACCAAATATTTAGAATTAAAAAATTAGTATATTATCTATTTTATTTATTGAAGGTTCACTATATGAAATCGTTACAGAGTGCATGGGGAAATATGTGTATGTATCTGTGTGTGTGTGCATGTGTGCATGCACATGTACATGCACACACACACACACAGGTAGACATACCTGCTTCAATGTATATATGTGTGGTACGCACATGTGTATGTGTAGGTGTGGATATTCATGAAGATTTGGTTGCAGAGGACGTTGGCTGTCCTGCTTTATCACTGTTTCCTGGTTTGTGATATACTCTCTTGAGCTTGGAGCTAGGCTGGAGGCTATCCTTTAGCCTTTACTATACAGAGCTCTGGGGTTGCTGACTTTGTAAATGTGTGCTCGGATCATTCTTCACTATTGTAGAGCAAAGGTGCTTACCTACTGAAATATTTCTCCAGGCCTTAAAATTATTTGTTTTTAGCTAAAAACCTAGATTACATAACAATATATTTTCATTTTATTAAAATTTAGAAAGTTGCAAATTTGAAAGCTGAATATCCCTTTTGGTGAATTTATACTTTAAGAAATAAATTTCTATGTTTGCTAATACTTTCATAGTATTTTTTTTTGTCTTTTTCTTTGAAACCATGCTCCCGTCTTAATGTTGTGTGATTTCCAATTAGTTGTAAAGTTTTCAACATAGAATTTTGAAATATATCTTTTCATCAAATGCACTCTTATCTATCTATCTATCTATCTATCTATATCTTGTATTTTCCAAGTATAAAAATTTAGCTAAATTTGATATCCTTTATAAATATAGAAAAATATGTTTGTTTGATTTTAACTTTTCAGCATTAAGTGAAAGAAGGACATTTGTACTTTTTTTCCCCCCACAGGGAAGTGACTTTCACCTCAGAATAGTGCTGCCTAAGGACCTGCAGCTCAAGAAGGCAAGGTGAGGTACTATTTGCTTGTATATGTGTTAGTGGCACGGGTGGCCAGAGAAGCCATAATCCTGCTGGCTGCAATTTTGCCTGAAGTTCTTTTCAGCCAGTATCCCCAACACACACTGGCTCTTGCAAACCAGTTTGTCTTTATGAATCACCACACTGTGACTTTCACAGTTAACACACCCCTTCAGTGTTTGGTTTTTTTTGAAAGCAGTAACAACAATTGTGTACACTTACCTAACAAGTTCTGATTTAAGGGGCAAAAGAAATGGTTAGAAGACTTGCCCCTACCCCACTTCACAGCTTCTCACTGATATTTACTGCATACACATAATTTAGTAATTTGTGAAGAACCATTCAATTGCCTTGGTCTGGGTGTTCATAGTGAAATTGATGTGGGCAGGAACAGCTCATCAGAAGCTAGGGCTGGATATGTCAGTGTCACCACAAACCTCAGTTCTCTCTTCAGTGTCTGGGAATAAAGAGAAGGAAAGCAGAGCAGTTTAGGAAGAAAAGCACAGGATTTTATGATGGATGGCAGGTAGAGGTGGTATTGGGTTTGTAGGGAAAGAGTGAGTAAAAATAAAATTGAAAACTGAAAAATTGAAATTGGTATGTAGAAAAGATAGGTGGATACTGAAGCAAGAGTCATGGAATTTTGAAGATAATATGTGCTTAAACATCTCAATTCTTTGAGGAGATTTAGCAAGGATAAACTAGGGAATACCACAGTAAAGGTATAATTAGTAAGAGACCAAGTTGGCATCAAGGGATGGAAGCATATTGGCTAAGAACCTTCTATGGAGGAGCAAATGAAAAAACTGCTTTGGAACTATTAGAGGAGATGTGGTGGGAGTGGAACTTAGCACAAGAGTAGATGGAGTGGTGGGCTAGAAAGGAAGTGGTTTGGGAAACCCAGACTTACTTCCTTACTCACTTCATTCATTCATTCATTCATTCATGCATAGGTTTTTGAGTGAGTGTCTCTTATGTAGCCCTGGCTGACCTGGAATGCTGTGTAGACCAGGTTGACTTCCAACTCAGAGATCCCTGCTGCTCAGAGATTCCAATTCATGGATCCCTCCCAAGAATTGGGATCCATGCCTGGCCTACTGAGTTTTTGTTTGTTTGTTTGTTTGTTTGTTTTTGTTTTGTTTTATGTATACAAATGTTCTGTTTGTATATGTCTGTTGCCCACAGACACTAGATGAGGGCATTGATTCCCCTGGAACTGAAGTTATGAACAGTTATGAGCTGCCATATGGGTCCTGGGAATCTAATTTGGATGTTCTGGGAAAGGAGCTCTTAACTACTGAACCATCTCTGTAGTCCCAAATTCAGACTTTCTACATTTGATAATTAAAATAATTTCTTTTAAATAGTTACTGACCTATCTGTATTATGTTAGTTGAGGTGAGCTGCTAGCAATGGATTTATCATTACCTATATAATTAAAAATATCTGTTCAGCTCTATTAATCTAGAATTTGGAGGATATATTGTGCTATCATAGGCTTTTCAAGTGTAAATTTGATATATTATGATCCAAACTTTGTATTATACCTGCCTATTGTGATGAAGAGTCTAGTTCAATGGAAGTTTTTATTTGGCTATGTTATAGTTTAGCAAAGATGCATTATTAATCTGCTGCTTACTGATAGCAGTTTTTTATGTTTGAAGTAAAATTGATACTGGCATTTTGAAGATGAGACTTTCAGTAGTATGAGTAGTTAATGTTTTTATTTGCTTATCTGAATTATGCTTATTTGATTCTTTTGATTGTATGTACATGTTTGTTAGCATTCAAAGACATTTTCTTCTTATAATAACAAACAATGAATAAACTATTTTCCTGTTAAAATTTTAGATTACTGTGTAGCTTGCAGCTGAAAAATATACTTAATGAGTACCATCAAGTAGTCCAACAGGTAAGCCTGTTAAAAATCTTACACTTCAAATGAGGATACAGACTTCTAAATTTGCTCTAGTTTATAAAGAAGGGGTTTGTTAATTGCTGGGTTTTGTAAGTTTCAAGAGCTTTAATGATTACATATTACATAAAATGTTTTCTGAAATCTTCAGCAGATTTCCAGGCAATCTTGGGGTTTGAAATTGATTTGCAGCCTTGAGACTTTAGGTTTCCAAACATCACCAGGTTTATATGCATCTATGTGGCATGTCCTGGGTGGCTTCTCTTCTGAACTTGAAGAGTGGTGATAGGATTATAAAACCTGTTTGAGGCCAGCCTGGTCTACAAAGTGAGTTCCAGGACAGCCAGGGCTATACAGAGAAACCCTGTCTCGAAAAACCAAAAAAAAAAAAAAAAAGGAATATCAATCCTAGGTTGTTTGGCAATGATGGGGTTTGTAGTTCTAAATTATGATCAGGAAAGGGCAAAAGGAAGTTCTTTAGGTCCATGTGACCTTTTATAATGAGAGGAACTGAGAAGCTGAGGGTAGGTAAGGAGATGGCTAGGCAGCATTAACTTACTTGTTCTTAGTACTCGCTGTACCATATTGGAAAAGTTCTTAAATATTATAGAAACATTGTAAAAGAAATTATTACTGAAATAAATGAAAATAACAGACTGTCTCTTGCAGAAAAATACATGTTTGTAGAACTGCACTTTTTTGGATGATCTTTTCTTTTGTGTGTTTTTCCTGGTGTTCTGTGTTGATTGTGGGTTGAAGAAAAGCTATATGTGGTGACTGACCAGGAATCTCACTCTCCATACTGCATTACTGAGGCACAGACAAGGGCAGCGATGAAATGCTGAACTGAAGAATGTAAGCTCTTGTGCTAGCTGTGTACGCTCAGCATTGCTTTAATGGAAGGTTGAGACTATGTTCTCTTTATCTGCTCCCTTATCCTTGTGACGAGTGTGTATAGTACTTTAACATTTAAGAATGAGTCCATTGTATAGCTGAAAAATTTGTTCATAGGTTCTAAGCAAAGAGTGGGACAAATAGTTCCCCTTCTCTGTGCTTACTCTGAAGGAAGAGGCCTGAAGTTGCCTTTGAGTTCTTACCTCCTTTCTTCAGCTGGTCAGGGAAAGCCTCTCTCCCTCCCTCCCCCTCCCTCTCCCTCCCTCCCCCNCCTCTCCTCTCCTCTCCTCTCCTCTCTTTCTGGTTCCATTCCCAGATTCAGTTGAGAGTTATTATTTTTCTCTTACACTATTATCACTAAATGGAACCTAAGCGGTCAACCGCGGGGCAATGGGCTATGCACAGGCAGTCTGGTCTTCAGTGGAGCTGAGGTCGAATTCACACCTACTTGTGACAGAAGGTGTTCACTCATGTCTCCTGGACCCCTGGCTCTTTTTGAAGTTACTGCCCCCACAGCCCCCAGATCTCCCACAAGAGAATTCTGTGGCTAGTAGTCACGTAGACAATGTCCCAAGCTTCTGACCTCAGGCTAGACTCCTCCCAGTTACCTAGCAACAGCAAGATAACATAGCTCAGTATAAGAGGGGCTGTTTGGCCCCTCCTCACTCTCTTAAGCTTTTACTTTCCTTACTCTCCCTCTTACTCTCTCCCCCTTTACTCTCTCTCCTTGCTCTCTCTCTAACCTCTTACTCTCTAGCCTTTCCTCTTTCTCTCTCTCTCCTTTCCCTCCTCTTGGCCATGGCCGGTCTCTCTCTTTCCACCTTCACTCCTTTCTCACTTCCTTTCTACAATAAAGCTCTAAAACCATAGACTGCCTCTGTTCATCAAGGCCTGCTGTGCTTGGATGATGGCATAGGCTTTCTCCTAAGGAGCTGTGCCTAATCTCCTGTCAGAAGGCCTTCCTGTGCTCCAGCCACGGGACCAAAGTCTCTTGCCCATGTGGGAACCACCCAGCACCCACCACATCCCCCTGCCTTCTCCTCCCTTTGGTTATGGTGCTGACTGAGCTGTCCCTAGGGCCCCCATTCTGTTCTCAGCTCTTCAGCGGTATCCAGAGATGTCTGGGATGCCCAAGGCTGAGAACCTTGTACCTAGGACTAGGGACTCTTGCCTGTGTGGAAACCTCTCTCCCTCTGCCCTCTCTTCTTGTATCTCTGGGGCCAAGAGTGTCGCCCTGGGGCCCCTGGTACTAGGGGTTGCCCCTTGTCCACCCCCTGTTGTGTGGGGTCAGTAGCTTCACACAGCTAGAAGCCCACCCGAGCCCAAGTGAAAAGCGTCTGGCAGTCCTCCCACGTCCGCTTGCCCAGAGCACAGGAACTCTGGCTGGACGCAGGCTCTCTCCCTCCCCATCTTTCCCTATACCCTCAGCACCACAGTCAAACTTTTTTTTTTTTTTTTTTTTTTTTTCGAGACAGGGTTTCTCTGTATAGCCCTGGCTGTCCTGGAACTCACTCTGTAGACCAGGCTGGCCTCGAACTCAGAAATCCATCTGCCTCTGCCTCCCGAGTGCTGGGATTAAAGGTGTGCGCCACCACGCCCGGCTAACAAACTTTTTTTAAAGTTAAATTGTCAGGTTTTGTGAACAGCTAAGCCTGGCCACAGTTGTGATGCTCTATTCCACAGCAGCACCTTAAGAGCCATAAGCAAAGGCCACATAGGCATGGGTGCATTTCAATGAACATCGATTCTCAAAACAAGGGGCTGAGTTGGATGTAGCTGCTAGACTTGTCAGATGCAGGGTTTTGATACAAGTAGTTTGGTGTAGAATCAGCTATGGAATAAGATTTAGTCTGTAGGCATATGGTCCACCAGAACCAGATCATGGGAATGGTTTGCCTTCAAGTGCTGCACAGGTAGCTTAGGCTTTTCATTTTCTCTTCTGAAAACAGAACAACGTTACGTTTAGCTGTGTTCAGAGTAGTGCATGGCTAGTAAATGCATCAGAATGTAAAAGAAGCAAATGCAAGCGGTTTCTTTTCAAGCCTTCTAAGATGTAACCATTTATTCTATAGTTATTTTAAGAATAAAATATTTTAAAACAGCGGGACACCAGCTCTCTGAAATTTTCATTCTGTTTTATAGGGCATCTCCCCTTTTGTCATTTCATTATAATAGTTATTATTTTACTATTTGTTTCTCTTTTTGAATTAGGATGAGTTAGTTGTGAAGGGCTAGTATCCATGATCTTAAAGGTCTAGAAGCAAAGTATATATTATTAATAAACAAAATCTAGTAAATCCAAGTTACAATTTTATATGTTATGTTTCTCTTTTTATTCACATCTCTTTCTTCTGCCTCTCTCCTTTGCCCTTTAAAATAATGCTTTCCTACATTTGCTAGATCTTTCAGAGAAGAAATGGAGGTATGTATGTACACACTTTTAAAGAATGTCTTCTAGATTCACTACATTTCACGCAAATAGAGTAGTCCTGCCTAGTTGTATTCAACTTCATTGACACAAACTTGAGTTATAGGGAGGAACTATCTTCACTGAGAAATTGCTTTCCTTGGATGGTCTGTAGGCAAGTGTGTGGGGCATTTTCCTGACTAGTGATTGCTTTTGCCCACTGCGGGTGATACCACCTCTGGCCATGTGGTCCTGGATGGTCTAAGAAAGCAAGCTGAGAAAGAAGGCTATGGGAGCAAGACTGTAAGCAGTGTTTCTCTATGAACTCTGATTTCAGCTCTTGCCTGGTGTTTCTAGCCTTTAAGATGGACTCTAGCTGTAAACTCAAACCCCCTCCTCCTCACCTTTCTTGTGGTCAAGGTTGTTTATCAAAATAAAAATCAAAGACAGAAGTTTTAGTCACTCTTTCAAAATGAAGTTGGCAGAAATAGACATTATGACAAATGTTTCAGTAATTAATGGCTTTCAGATTTAGATGTCCAAATTCATTTCAGATTCAATGACTGGAACATCCATTTCATGAGTTCTTATCTGAAAATGTTTTAATTTAGAGAATGAAGCACTCTCCTGATCTAATGAGTTTTATGATGGAATTGAAGATGATTTTGGTAAGAATTTTTTCTAATACTTACTATATCTAATAAGTCTTTATTGTTTCTGAAACTTTTCAAATGGTATTTACCTGTGTATTAATGGTTTTGTGTCCGCATATGTCTATGTGGATGTGGACATAGTCAATTGTCAATTTTCTCAGTTGTGTTACACCTTATCATTGAGATGGTGTGTCTCACTGATATGATGATTGTTGACTCAGCTAACTTGGCTAGCCATTGAGCCCCACAGGTCTTCCTGCCTTTATCTCCCCAAACCTGGGTTATGGGTGGTGGAGATTAAAGTCAGAATTCTTGCTAGCATGAAGTGGCCATACTTAATTAAATGGCATATAATATTAAGTAACTCTTTGTACAGATACAGAGTCCTGAAGGGCTTTTGTAACATAAAGAAATTGAGGTAATTGCAGTGAGTACCCTGATTCTATGACCTAACCTCAGCCTTTGTCAATATTTTCCTTCCCTAATATTTTGGGAAGATATTGTAGTAGTTTAACTTCAGGAAATCCTGGAGATTGTATCAACTCCTTTATAAATATACCAGTTTATACATCTTTAGCTAAGTGCTTGCCTGTTTCAATTATTGAATATTGGGACTGGCAAGATGGCTTTTAGGTACTGTGCAATCTGGCGACTGAGTTCAGCTCCAGCACTTCCACAGTTGTAAAGAGAGGAGCAACCCCATGAAGTTGCCCTTTAAAGCTCACGTGTGTGCTGTAGTACACGTGCTCCAAACACATACTATGAACACATATGGGAAGAAGAGGGCAATACTAGTGACTTTGAATGTGTAATTATAGTCGCCATGGACTTAGAGAGAGCCTTACGGAAGCTTTGTTCTTATGCTAGTGAAGAGTCTCGCTCTTGAACTTGGATGACTTGGATGCTGAGGTGAGCTTTAATTGATGCTGTCTCTTTTGCCTCTTGATCCTCTTTTTTTCACGTCCTTTACTTGCTGGACATAATAAGTCACGTGCGCTGTGAGATTTCTCTCATTGCAAAGTGAGTATGTTAGCCATTCATAAAATCTTTCAACACCCTCTCCTAAGGGTCGAGCATCCATCACCTCCAAACAAAAAGTGGTTCACATCCCAAATGTTTTGAACACTGCCATGAAAACACAAATGGCAGGTGTCACAGAGTGAGACTTTGTGTCAGGCAGAAAATTGCTAATCATAGTTTTAAATTTCCTTTGAACTATGCGTATGAGGAAGAAAATATGAATTTACACTTCAGATCTGGTCCCACCTGAAAGATATCTTACTATGCACATATAACTAATCTAAAATCTGAAAAAATAAAAAATAAAATCCTCAGCATTTCCCAACCAATTTAGGTAAAAGGATAATGAGGGTTTGCTGTTGTTTTGTTTTGCTTTTTGTTTGTACTTTTCTTTGTAATCTGCCGTACTCAGCATATTTCTTTTGATAGGAGTACTTGGTGCTTTGTACTTCTCACTGCCTTACTGTAGGGGTTGTACAAATCTCTTCTTAGTTTTCAGTTAGTGAACGTTGGCCAGTAGGTTTAGATGCATCAGCAACAATTTCCTGTCCGCTTACCACCTAGGCATCCACTGCTGGTCCTTCTGTGTCCACCATTTCACTGGCATTTTTAAAGGATTTTTTTTCTCATTAAGTTGTGTTTTACATTTTGTGGTACAGGGGATAAAACCTCACAGCTTGTGTAATGTGTTGTCAAAGGACAGTACCACAAATGGGGAGGAAAAGAAAACAAAAAAAAACTATCATTTAGATTTATTAACCAAAAATATGTGAATAAGGACCCTTACCATTATTTAGTTACTATGATGCATAGCTTACACTAGAGCAACAGGATAAGTGCTTCTTTTCTATATAAAAAAACAATTTTTATTATAATGAGTTAATGCTAGCAACTACCACAGGGAACTAATATGTCTTTAAGAATCATTATTAACACATGAGTTTTGTAAGTTTGATTAGCCTTAATCCATTACAGTCATTTTCTTCTGATGCTGAAAATATCCTATTTTTGGTCAATTCAAAATGCTTAATATTGCCTCCTGTGGTCTTTTAATATAACCTAATCTTCCTGCTTTGTGATGCCAGTTGCTCTAGACATACTTATTCATTCTATTCTAGAACTATAATCAGCCACTCTAATAAATCTATAGGATTTATTTGTAGTAATAATAATCATTATTATCATGGGAAGTAGTGTCAGATACCATAGTCTACAAACTGCGTGTGGTACTCGTTGCTGTTTCTGCTTCTCATTCTTTTCAGAAGATAGAGCTAGGGAAGATAATCATGAGTTCATAGCAGTGTTTCCATTCGCATTATTGTTTTTTCTTTGCATTTATGCTTTTGTCTCTTTAGTTTAAAATGTTGGTTTCTAATTATACTTACTGATTTACCATTTGTTTATTTTGGTTATTGTGCTGACTAATGTTTTGTCTCTGTTATAAGATACCTGAAAAATCTTAGTGAAAGGAGCCTTGTTTTGCATTTACATTCAGAAGTTTCAGCTCATGGTCAACATGGCTCCATATCTTTTGGATTCCTGCTTGGTGTGGCAGAAGATTATGTTTGGGAGAAGAAAAGTGGCTTATGTTGTGGTGGATTAGAGGCAGAGAGACTGACATAAGAATATGGATGAGACATGCCCTCCAAGGTCCTGCTACCTCAAGACCTACTTTTCTCTAACCAGGCCTTGCTTTCCAATGGCCCATGGATCTATGAACTTTCTAGGGGATTGACCCATTCCAGAGCTCATAGTACTTTTCACTGGGGACCAAGACTGAAGCACCTGAGCTTTTGAGGCATGCTTCAGATCCAAACCACAACAGTTGTGTCTAACTTGTTATGCTTCTCTTATCTTTGTTTCTGTCAAAATTACGCCAATATTGCTACTGACAACTGAAAGCATTTTGATATTTCTTATTTTGTAGTTCCTTTGAGACTTTTATAGAAGTGTAAGGTGGTATTTACTGGAAATTTAGTTGTTACGTCTTTCTTCTGAGGCTATTCTTGTATCCTCATAGCAACTTTTTGAGCATATCATTGATAAAAGGCTACGGTTCAGAGTTACTTAGGATCAGCTCCTAAATTTGCATTTTGACTTATGAATTTATAAACCCTAATAAAGATTATCAAACTTATGAGCTACATTGATGAACACAAAATAGGAGCTCTAAAAGAGTGAGGTAAAGAAACAATTGCTTCATATCACCTTGATATTGGAGAAAAATTAGGAAATTTTGTCCTGGCTATTGTTTAATATGCAGGTATAAGAACCCAGGAACCAGAACAAGATTGTATCCTATTAAACTCTTACGATTAAAACTAACTATTTAATTGTAAGTTATGGCTCTGTTGGTTGTTTAATTTGTTAATTTAAACTAAAGTAATACTCTCTCACTTATCTTGGCTTAGAGAAATCTAGTATACATTTGGGCTGTGTTTCTGAATACAGGTGAGATCCTGTAGCCTGCCTTTCTTCAGAAATTGTAGACAAAATTGATGATTTCAGTACTATTTAGAATCTTGTCCCTAAAACTGTGTGGATGGTTAGTTTGTTTCTGAAGCTGTGTTCTCATTGGCAGTGACAACCTTGCTCATGTGCGATGCTCACATGAAGTTACTAGTTCTGGAACCTATTCAGAAAGCTTTGTAACTTTCTGTGGCACTTTTTAGTGATAGTCAGGCATGTGTGTTTTTAATTATTGAGAACGGTGACTGTTTGAGAAGAACTCTCTTAAGTGTATTATTTTATTTCCACTGCTTTCAAACCAAACCAAACCAATGAGTCTAAATGTTTTAAGTAGGAGATGTTAAGGCAGCATTTAACCTCTGTAAGACCTGTCTAAAATGTATGTTACTCTTTCTGGGACTTGTTTTTTAGTTTCCCTAGATTATTCCATGGTGCCTCTGTCTGTGTGCCTGGTGTTCTCCACCATCTTTGAATGATACATCACCTGGGTTTTCTATAAAAAATAGTGAGCATTTCTGTTAGGTGATGAGAGTATTACGAACTTTTATTTTGAAGTTAGTTAATAACTCTCCTGTTAATTCCATAGCCAATTAAAATATTTTTCTTTCAACAGGAAGTTGCTCTAAAGAATAAACAAGAGTTGTGTGTACAACCACCTTCTTGCAGTTTCTGCAAAGACCTGCTTACTGAGATAGGAGCCATTGGTTGGGATAAGTATGTCTATAAAAATATATCTTAGAAATGCTTTTTTTCACATAGTGTAGCTTAATATATTTCTGGTTGTTGTAGGATGGTTTTGTAGCTGCTTTTAGTTGATAGAGAGGATCTGATGTTTTCTTTTAATGTTGAGTATTTGATCCTGGTTCTTGCTTGCTCTCAGTTACAGACAGAAGTATTGTGGAATATTAACCTGAAAAGCTACATGTGATTTGAAAGAACGGAATTTTATACACACAAGAAGATTTATCTTAATAGGACTTTTCATTAGACACAGAATGGTATTGTGACTGTACCTGTTTCATGTCTAAAAGTAAATCTCAGGGCTCGGTTATGCTCAGTGAGTCAAGTGCTTGCTGTGCAAGCATGGAACTATAGAAGTGTTGAGTGGGTAAGTTAGTCCTCATGGAATAAATTGATCAACTAAGCCAGCCTAATTGCTGACTGCTCTCCCTCAACAAGTAAGGTTGAGACCTATTGAAGAAAAAATATAGTATAAATATCTGGATTCCACCTGCATTTGGATGCACATACATATATCTACACACCATATATATATGTTCAAAAATATAATATGAATCAAATATAACTATGAATCAAAATGGAAAGTACAGTGATTTTTTTAGCATGTGAATGTAGCTATATTTGGCCATTACTCAGTTTCTCTTTCCTAAATTTAAATATCCACATACATTTTAAATGCTTTTGTACTTCTCAGCAGTAAGTCTTCATAAATAAGGTTTGGAAAAATTATCTTGCTTCTCTGAAGAAAATAATGAGTAAAGAAACTTAGAAATAAGAAACTTAAAAGAAGGCTGGCACACACCTTTAATCCAAGCATATGGAAAGCAGAAGCAGGTGGATCTCTGTGAATTTCATGATAGCCAGGGCTATAGAGAGAGACCCTCTTTCAAAACACGGGGGTGGGGGGGCGATGAAGGTGAAGAGGAGGAGAAGGAGGGAAGGTGGGAGGGAAGGGACAGAAGAGAAAATCATGAGATTCCGTAGATGGAAATGTAACTTGTTAAAACTTCATTCATTCACTACTGAGAAAAAAGTGTCTCGTAACCTCCCTGATTTTCAGTTGCTAAATTCAATTCTTAGTGTGGACATTTTACATATTATATTGTTATTAAGTCTATTATAAGCTTGAAGCAGTATCAATACAGATAGGCAGTTTAGATCTGTTTGTAACTACTACCAGCTCTCTTTTCATGTTTATTTATTATTCAGCTTCGGGTTCTTTATTACTAAATAAATCTAAGGCTGACTCAGGGATCATTTGGAATTTGGAATTTTTCACCAGCAAGTTTTTTGGAAAGTATTTAAGACATTTCTTTATTTTTATATGTGCTGCTTCCTTGGTGTTTTATGAGTTGGCCTTTTGACCACCAATTTAAAGAAGCTAAACATTAAATAGCATTTTAAGAGGAGTCCAACACAGGTAGAGAACATATTTCTTGCTTTCCTCCAGCCAGGCAAGGTACTCAAAGGAAACAAGGTCAAGGGGTAGAAGGTTGGGCCCCGCCCAGGCTGTTGTGGAGAAACAGGAGCCCAAAAGGTGCAGAATCAACTGAGAAAAGGACTGAGAACTTCAGCATCGGACTAGCTGTCCACACTAAAAGAGATTTTACACCCTTTGTCAAGGGGCCCCTCTACATAGAGCTGCAGCAGCAAAGGGCCGTCTCTATAAGTTGCTGAAAGTACTGTAATGCCTGCCTTTAACCAGTTCCCCCAGGTCCTGGACCTGCTAATAATTATCTAGCTGTTTAAGCTTGCCCATGAGCACAGGCAGAGACCAAACACAAGAAGCAAAGGCTGCTTGACTATGCTGAGGTGAGAGCTGCTGGCAATGGAACGTTCCACCTAAAAGACCACCTGGCCATTGAGCGGGGGCTGCTGGTCTATGCTGAGAAGAAAGCTGCTGGCAAAGGGGAAGTTTCACCTGAGAGACCACCTATCTTTTGAGCAGGGGTCAGTACAGTCCAAGCAGGGATCAATACAGTCACCATCTTAGAGAACAAGAAGGCTCAGCTGGTGGTGACTGCCCACAACTTAGATCCCATTGATTTGGTGGTCTTCCTGCCTGCCCTGTGTTGCAACATGGGGGTTCCCTACTGCATCCATTCTTATCTCCCTTTACAAAGCTCAAGTCTAAGTGGATCAAAGACCTCCACATAAAACCAGAGACACTGAAATTTATAGAGGAGAAAGTGGGGAAAAGCCTCAAAGATATGGGCACAGGGGAAAAATGCCTGAACAGAACAGCAATGGCTTGTGCTGTAAAATCAAGAATCAACAAATGGGACCTCATAAAATTGCAAAGCTTCTGTAAGGCAAAAGATACTGTCAATAAGACAAAAAGGCCACCAACAGATTGGGAAAGGATTTTTATCAATCCTAAATCTGATAGGGGACTAATATCTAATATATATAAAGAGCTCAAGAAGCTGGACTCCAGAAATTCAAATAACCCCATTAAAAATGGGGTACAAAGCTAAACAGAGAATTCTCAACTGAGAAATACTGAAGGCCTGAGAAGCACTTGAAAAAAATGTTCAACATCCTTAATCATCAGGGAAATGCAAATCAAACCAACCCTGAAATTCCACCCCTACTGCATCATCAAGGGAAAAGCTGGGGTGGCTGATCCAGACGAAGACGTGTACCACCATTATCTTCATACAGGTTAACTCGGTGAAAGGGTGTTCTGGCTAAGCTGGTGGAAGTTTAGGACCAATTATAAAGACAGATTCATAAGATGTGCCTACTGTGGAGGCAATGTTTTGGATCCCAAATCTGTCATTTCGAAGTTGGAAAAGGCAAAGGACAAAGAATTTAACCACTATACTTGGTTAAATATATACTGCTAAGTTCTCTGTACAGAAATATAGTTGTGAAATAAAAATACTTCTTTTAATAAACTGACACCATAACCTGGGAGCTAACACACATGCACACACACACCACACCCCCCCACACACACACATACACACACACACACACACATACACAAAGTGTTTCCCAAATTATTTTCATATAACCTTGTTTTCATCTGCAGTCACAATGCAGTGTACTTATTTCTATTAGAAGGCAGCTTTTGGTGCTTTGCCCATGGGTGCAGCTTCTCACTGTGCTCCTTAGAAATCCGTACTTAGAACAGTTTACCCTCTTACCCTCAGCAAATTGTTTTCTGCTTTCAGCATTGGGTTTGAGTGAAGCATAAGGCTTCTGGTGTACTTCTGTGTAAAGATGGGTCAGCCATTATTTCAGACATGAATTTTATTTAGACTTCTTGGTTTTTTTTTTGTTGTTGTTGTTTTGCTTTTTGTTTTAAACTGCTTCTTAACTTCACTGTCTTCCTGGCTAATAGCAACGGCATGTAGGTGTGTACTTACAAGCCTTGACATTTATACGTTGGTCTCTTGCCAAAAATTACAACTTCACACCCAACTGTTAGTAAAAGCATGATTGCAAGTAATAGTGTTTCAGAATAGCTAGACCATTGAAGTGTATATAATAGAATTATGCCTTCCAAATTGGCTCTTAGAACTGAGACCCATTACTGTGGAGTCAGGGATTTGCATTAAGGAATCTCAAGTGTAGCTGCCCGATGAGATGCAGGAAGTTATGCTGGGGGCCTTCCATTTTATGGTACAATATTTTTGAGACATAATGAAAGATAATTTTTGTTTACATATATTAAAAGTTATACTCTCTGGAGTATCTGCCCTTTTAATTAACTAATAATATGGATTATTAACTGGTTAAACTCCGGCAGCAATGGCTAGGAGAAGCTTAGTGTCAGATTTTTGGTCCATTTTAGAGTCATTTTGGGTAATTTATATTTATGTACACTAGTAATATTACTTTACCTTTTATTTTCTCATTTTCATTTTTCCAAACTACCTCAAATTCTTTATGGTATTTAATATTAGAAATAAGTGAATTTAATAGTATGTCATCTTGGCAGCCACTCATTCTTATATTCACATTGAGCTGTAGCCATGGAAACTGATAGGTGTTTGGACAAGTCCAGCTGACCTCTTTACTATTCACTATAACTCTATAGTACTTACTAACTTTTCCTTCTTAAAACTCCTTACCATTGATGCACATTTTTCCTTTTCTTTTCTTTCAACTCAGTGTGGTTTAATAAGGCTGCTGCTGCTGCAACCACCTTCTCCTCCTCCTCTTCTTCTTCCTCCTCCAACTCCTCCTGCTCTTCCTCCCTCCCTCCCTCCCTCCCTCCCTCCCTCCCTCCTTCCTTTTTTTTTTTGCCTCTATCCCCTCTTCTTTCTCTTTTGTTTACTTTTTGTAAATCCTTAGTTCTACAGGACTTGGCAGTAACGTTTTAGCTTTATTATTTCAAACCACCCAACCCCTGCTAACCTTCACAACCACTTAGGAGACAGTTTATTTATTTATTTTTTAATTTTGTCATCATTTTTTAAAAAATTATTTATTTATTTAGTTTTTTATTCTCCACATTTTATTTCCCCCACCCTGCCACGTCCACCTTCTGACTGTTCTACATCCTACACCTCCTCTCCATACCCCCTGTCTCCATGTGGATGTCACCAATCCCCACCCCACCTGACCTCTAAACTCCCTGGGACCTCTAGTCTCTTTAGGGTTAGGTGCATCATTTCTGAATGAACACAGACCCAGAAGTCCTCTACTGTATGTGTTGGGGGCCTCATATCAGGTGGTGTATGTCTGTTTGGTGTCCAGAGTTTGTGAGATCTTGGAGGTCCAGATTAATTGAGACTTCTGGCCCTTCTGCAGGATCGCCCTTCTCAGCTTCTTTCAGGCTTCCCTAATTCAACCACAGGGGTCAGCTGCTTCTGTCCATTTTAACCACAGTTATTCTCTAAGGACTAGGCTTTATTTCTATACATGTCAAGTATGTGAGCTAGAATACAATCTTGACTTTTTTGGTGTATATTTTCTAGTCAGATTTACTTGATAATTAAGTCTATTTAATTTCCAACAACCCTTATTTCTAATTTCTCTCTACCCTCCCGGCCCCTGTCCCCTTCCATCCCTCCCCCTTTTTTGCATAGAGCAGCTTATTTATTTATTTATTTTTGTTATCTACACTTAAGGATTACCAGTTAGCAAATGTGCTCAGTTCTCTGTGTGCCCGATATCTAGCACATCAGTACACACTCCTGTACACAGTCCTCTGTGTGTGCCCATGCCTAGCACATCAGTACACACTCCTATACACAGTCCTTTGTGTGTGCATGATATCTAACACATCAGTACATACTCTTGTATACAGTCTTGTGTGTACCTGATATTTAATACATCAGCACACACTCATGTGCACAGTCCTGTGTGTGCCTGATATCTATCACATCAGTACATACTCCTATACACAGTCCTGTGTGTGCCTGATATCTAACACATCAGTACATAATCCTATACACAGTCCTGTATGTGCCTTATATCTAACACATCAGTACATACTCCTGCAGGGTTTACTGTGTTGCATCCTTACTTTCACACCCTGCTTTTTAACTGAAATTACCCATTTGGAATCTCTTGAAACCCCATGTTTCATGAAATCAGTACAAAAGGTATAAAAGAATGTAATGCTGTTAATTTCCTTGAGTATACATAAGGTAAGTCTAACCCTAAACTAACCCCCACTTAGAGACTTTATAAATAAGTAAAGATATAATTTTACTGATTTGTTTCCTACTCATAGACTCTTACCTTTATGTCCCAGTGGTCACATATTCCAAGAAATCTCTGTTCTTCCTTCCTTGCAGCTCTAGATTTTCTCATTTTATTTAGAGCTTTTGTTTTTGCTGCTTGACTTAATGATTTATAAAAATCAAAGTACAGGACTTTATATTTGGTTCTGTTGTTCTTCCTTGTTGCCTTGAACGCAGTCTTTGCTCCTTTCTGCCTCCTCCCTCTTCTCCTTTCCTCCTGCGCATCTTCCTCCTCATTTTCCTTTTCCTTAACACATTGTTTTTATTCACTGACATTATTAATATTTTTTGAAAGGAAACTGGAAAGTGGCCTAATTTGGAGATAGCTCAGTCAACGTTCTTGTTCATTGCTTTCTGGAATATGATCTTCAATATTTGCTTATGTAGGCTTCAGCACTGTGCCAAATAGTCTTTTATCCAGGTTGGAAAGTGCAATTAAACAGGTTAGAGACTCAGGGTAGTACTTCCTCACCCCTCACAAGATTTCTTTTGCTAGACAGATAAAATGGGGAGAGATATTGATAGGGCTTGATTGAATTCAAAGGTGGTTGTTTCCATGAGTTGATTGGCCTGATTACTTTCCCCCATCTTTTCTATGAAGTAAGAACCAAGTCTATTCGCTGACATCCCCCCTCCCACCCCCCATTGGTGGATTTTAAACTCTAAATATTTTCTATCTACAAGAGCAGTTTTCATCTCAGTTACCATCCATTTTTGGGGGTGGGGGCAAAAGTCCATCCATTTCTTGCTTGTGTCACCTTTAAAAGTTATGCTTCATGAGGTCTTCATTGAGATCTTGCGAGTATCCATTTAGACTTCTCATCTCAGCTCCAAATTCTAACTAATCTCTTCTATTATGGGTTTCCAGATATATTTTTTGGTTTTTGTTTTTTTCGTAGCAGCGTTCTCCTTCTATTTTCACCCTGTTTGCTTAAGGGTTTATCTGAGGGAAAGCTGGAAGACTTTTAGAGCAAGTTCTTTAGACATGCCTTTTTCTTCAAATCCATCATCTCTAATCCTCACAAAGCTTTTAGCTGAAAGTGCTATTAAGGAGTTTTGTTTTGTTTTGTTTGTGTTTTTTATTGTTGTTCCTTTGGCCACTTAATAGCTGTTCTTTATCTGGGTCCTTTGTCCATATCCCCCCCCCCCCCTCCCGGGGTATACAGCCTTTAAATTCTGGCTCTCTTTGCAATTCTTTGATGACCCCCTCTTCTTCCCACTTTTATCAGGCTACTTTAATTAAGTAGCTCAGAAAAGTTCTAGTATTACTACATTTTAGCCAGAAATTGGTTTTACATATAGCTTTAAATGTACTGTCATGATGGAATTAGACGACTTGGTGTCCTTGATGTATAGTCATCAATTCTGGCTTTGGGTATCTTAGGGTTCTGTTCCCTGGTGGGATTTGAAATATATGTGTCTTTTAAATAAAATTAATCATAACAAGTGGTAAGGAAGAGAATCAAAAAAAATACTGAAACACTGTCATAGGAATTCCAGCTGAGGTCATGAAGATTGTTTAGGTCTTTGTGCCCTAGAGTCAGTCATTCTTTAGATACAAGTGGTCAGAAAGAGAAGTCACTTAATTTCATTTTCAGATGTTTCCATGTTACCCTCTTAATGTTGAGGATGTAAAAAGGGCTTGGCATTGGCAGAAACAGTTGTCTTCTTGTTTATTCTGTAGCTTTTTATTGATTCTTTGTGAATTTTCCATAATGTACCTCAATTCCACTCGTCTCCTCTTCCCCTGGTACCTGCCCTCTACCCTTACAATCTTACTCTTAATAGGGAAAAAGAAAAAAAAAATTATCTTGTAGTGGAAGCTGTAGTGTGTCATAGTGTGTCCCACAATATACTCTTGTCCATTCTTTTTTGCTTGCAAATGTTCTTTGCAATGACTAGTTGGTCTGATATGGGGCCTCTGGCTTCTGATACACTATCAATACTGGACCTTCACTGGGACTTTTCTCAGACATCCTGCACTGCCCTGTGTCATGGGGATCCTGTACTATTGGATCTGGAGGAGTGGCCCCTTCATGTACTCCAGCAGTTCTTAGATGGGATAGATGTAGGGATGGGCCAACTCAAAGCCCTGGATCTGGGCTTGATAGCTGGTCAGCCCACTCACTGCCAACTCTCCCACTCTCATGCCCTTGGGCTGGCTCACCCACAACCAGGGCCAGCTCTATTCTGTTGCCCAGGTGAGGTACAGGGCTCACTCTTCTAAGTGTTGCAGCTAGTGAGGGACAAGGCCAGGTCTACTATTATCATGATCCCGAGTTCAGCTCTCCCACTTACCATAGGTGGTGAAGCATATGAGGTAGGGGAGGAGAGCATCTCTCCATGTCCTTGCCACCACACAGCAGATAAGAGGCAGACTGTGTTAGTCTCCTGAACTCATGCCCACCTGCAACCCCCATGTCCAGGGACATGGCCACTGTGCTGCCCAGGTGAGATGCAGAGCCTGCTCTCTCTCCCAAGTGCTGCAGCAGCTGAGGGGCAGGGACAGCTAGCTCTCCTGCTCTCAATGCCCCAGTGCCAGGTTTCCTACCTGTTGTAGGTACCAAGGGGAGTGTGGGGGTGGGCACCTTTCCTTTACCCATGCTGCCTTACAGCACACAAGATGTAGGGCCAGCTCTCCCACATTCATACCCTCAGGGCAGGCTCACCTGAGCCACTAGTGTCATGGTCAATTCTACTGTGCCCTGATCAAGGGTCTTGTTTTATTTCTGCATTTAAGGGAAGTTTCCAAGTAGATCTGACATGTTTGAGGGAAATCCTATAATGGAATTGATCGAAGCATCACTGACAGGGAAAGAAGAGTTTTGAATCATTCAGGTTTCTTTTTTGACCCAGCTATTGCGTATTGAATATGATTTAAAACAATGAAGGTACATAGGCAACTTAAACTACCACATGGAACTTACCATCTAGTGGAAGAGTCAGGCTTCATCGAGGTGATCACAGCAGTACATATTTACAAGTGTGATAAGTACTGTAGAGTTTAATTGTGGCATTTCATGAGAGCCACAGGCAATGGAGTTATAAAGGAAATAGTACAATGTGTGAAGTCTTAGATGGAATAAGTATTTTAGGAGCTACATTGGAAGTGTTGACTTTTCCTTTGCATTGTCACATTGTTATGAGGTGGTAGAAAGGGACTAAATTTCCAGCTTGTATGAGAGATGAAAGCTCAGAGTAAGGGTGTGAATTCTTCTGGCATATACCATTCATTAGGCAAAAGTTATGTATCTTAGGCTAAAGTTACTCTATAGAAGACTGCCTGATCCTGTTGTTTGCTGCTTTTTATTTCATTTAATTCTCAGAATAAATTCCAAGTAAATACTTTTATACAATGGATGTATACATTGTATAAATATGGATGTATACATTCTATCTAGGCACACTGGGGATTCTGCTGCTTGGAACCATGTCACAAGACACCTCTGTTATGGAACCTTTAATGAAGCTCCCCTAGGTCTAGAGATATGCACACATTGAGAGTGAAGCTAATCAAGTCTACCTTACCACGAGTAAAATGTCTATTTACAAAACGACTCCATTGTTAGAGAGACTTTTAACATTCTGTTGTCATGACAATTTAGTGATAGAGACCAGGATGAGTGACTCAGAGCAGAGCTCTTTCTGATTGTGAAGTATTTTGTAGGAGATGAGATGCTGTGTGAAGGGATTGTGAGAAGCATGGAGTAAGATTTTTGTCAGTGTTTACCCAGAACTGTCCAGTGAATTAAGAAAATCCACAAAATGTATTTTCATAACTTAATTCTTAGGTGTGGTCTACCAGGACAAGATAAAATTAGGGTAGGACCTGCAGACCCAAGGTCAAGGCCTGAACTGTATTGGTCCATGTCAAACTTGCTACTCTTTGAGGCATTTCCTTAGCAGCTGGCAGCTGTAATTTAAAATATCCTTTGAACTGATACACACAGTAATTTGTTTGTTTTAATGCATTTCAGAAATTTAATTATTTTGACACCATATTAAAACACCTGTATTTTCTAAATATTTGAAAAACAATCTTGTAGATTAGCCAGTGCAGAATCTGATAAGAAGAGAAAGGTCTTTTTGAGGGTAACATACACTTTGTTTTAAAATTAGATAGTTGGCATTTCTGTATTTTCATTGCTGTTTTATGTTTTTTAAGTTTTATCTTTTCATCTGTTACTGTCAAGTAGCATTTATTTTATTTTCAAAATTTAATTTTATTTGTTTTCAATTTTTATACTCCGTATTCCATTCCCCGCCCACCCCCATTCACCCTCTGACTGCTATACATCCTGCAACTCCTCCCATCCCACTCCGTCTTCACATGGATGCCCCCAATCCCCATCCCACCTGACCTCTAAACTCCCTGGGGCCTCCAGTCTCTTGAGGGTTAGGTGCATCATCTCTGAATGAACACAGACCCAGAAGTCCTCTACTGTATGTGTGTTGGGGGCGTCATATCAGCTGGTGTATGCTGTCTGTTTGGTGGTCCAGTGTTTGAAAGATCTCCGGGGTTCAGATTAATTAAGACTGTTGGTCCTCCTGCAGGATCGCCCTTCTCCTCAGCTTCTTTCAGGCTTCCCTAATTCAACCACAGGGGTCAGCTGCTTCTGTCCATTGGTTGAATGAAGCTGACTCTTTCAGCTGTTTGTTGGGTCTTTTGGAGGGCAGTCATGATAGATCCCTTTTTGTGAGCACTCCATAGCCTCAGTAATAGTGTCAGGCCTTGGGACCTCCCCTTGAGCTGGATCCCACTTTGGGCCTACACTGGACCTTTTTTTCCTCAGGCTCCTCTCCATTACCACCCCTGTAATTCTTTCAGACAGAAAAAAATGATTTTTATAGCTGAGGCTGAGCTTGAACTTGCTTTACGTGTAAGCCAGGTAGCCTCTAACATGGGAGCACTCCACCTGCCTCAGCCTCCCAAGTGTTTGAATTATAAACATGAACCTCCATATCCAGCTCTGATGGACACTTGGACCACATAGGGTCACGACTTAAAAATATTTAAGTTGGAAAGGAAAAAATATATTGAAAATAGGATGGAACATATCTTTTTCTTTGTTATTGACGTGAGTATGAGAATTACTTGCTAACTTTTAAGTTTGATTGGTCTCGTTTCCATTTTTATACTCAGTTTAACTTCCCTAAAACATTCTCAACAGCAAGCCCTTCTGGTGAGGGTGGTGCAAGCTCTGGGTGATTCTGGTTAGTACACTGGCTCATAAAGATCCATGATACCTGGCCCAAGATGAGTTGATAGGTTTCTCTTATCTTCAGTTTATGCTGCTTCCCAGAGTGGCTCATTTACATGTTCAGAATTGGAGTGTTTGAATTGTCTTTGTGATTGAGTACCCTAGACTTGAAAGCATCAGATATTTTGCTCTGTAGATAGTTTTACCTAGAACCATCCCAGTGCCTGTTAGTCTCATGGCTTGTGATGGGAAAGTATTGAAGTTTGGAAGAAATATATAGTCACCATTTGTCAGATAACTTGTATTTATTTTAATAATCACATGTCCCTAGATAATTCATAGATTAAATGGTTCTAAGAGATGTGAGCAAATGCTTTCTTCTCCCCGACAGCATATTATTTATCATTTAGAATGAGTACAGTTCTGTGACTTGGCCTTTGCATTTATCTTCAGAAACAGTTGACTTGTACTATATCTGATGTGCTATTGAAAAATTACCAATATGTGTTGTAAGGCTTTGTAGTTAAGCTTGTAATACTGGACGCTGGTTAATTGTGGTATTTTTTTTTTTATCATTGGTAATACATTTCAAAGAATCATAGCATTGGGAGAAATGGAAATACATATTTATTTATATAATTTGATCCTAGTAATTAGAGCACAGCTAATACTTCCTATTAAAGCTGAAAAGAAACAACATTATATGTTCTAGCTTGGTTGTCATTGTTGTGATAAAGGGCCACAGCCAAAAGTAGCTTGGCGAGAGCAGGTTTATTTCAGCTTACAGCTTTTAGTTCATCATGTAGGAAAGTCAGGGCAGGAATTGAAGGCAGGAACTGAAGCAGAGACCACAAAGGGACACTGCTTTCTGGTTTGCTCATCCTGATTTCCTATACAGATCAGGTCTACCTGCTCACGTAGTGGTTCTCAACCTTTCTAAAACTGTGACCGTTTAATACACTTCCTCATGTTGTGGTGACCCCCAACTATAAAACTATCTATGTTGCTATTTCATAACTGTAATTTTGCTACTGTTATGAATCTTAATACAGTACCTGTGTTTTCTCATAGACTTAGGTGACCCCCCTGAAAGGGGTCTAGGTCCACAGGTTGAGAACTGTTGTGCTCAGGCCTGGCACTGCCCACAGTGGATGGGGACATCCCATCCACATCAGTCATTAATCAAATAAATTGTGCCTATGGGCTAATTGATGGAGGTCCTTTTCCAGTTGAAGTTCACTCTTCCCAGATGACACTTGTGCTGAGTTGATGAAAGAAAAGAAAAAAACAAATCTAAGTAGGAGCTTACATGAAAGGACAATGCTTTGAGGCTAGATTGCAGGATTTCTGCTCCTGGGTCAGAGACTGTAGGGAAAGGGGGCCAACAAATATTTTGGGGCAAGGAGTTGATTGGATTTAAAAGACAGGACTAATGTTGACACAGGAGACAGCATGGATTGATGTTATGGAGATAAGTGAAGTAACAAGCATGATTGGGGGTTTGGGGGAGTTTTGAATAGTCAGGAATGATGCAGTTAATGCTGAACAGTAAGAATGGAATGGCAAAGGTTTGGCGAAGTACATACCTACATCTTCTCAGTCTGTACTTTGATGTGGGCTGCCCATGGATGTCAGTGCTACTTCAATGCAGGAAAAAAGCTAAATAATCTTAGTTGTGGATTAAACTAAGTACAGTATTTCAAGAGATCCACAACATATTGGGTTTAGTTTGTTTTAAATGCCATTCGTGCACAGTTAGTTCAGTGTGAGGCTCTTGACCCTCACATTAGAAGTTACAATTTTCATCGGTATTAATCTTTACTCTTAACCTTTGTGTGTGTGTGTGTGTGTGTGTGTGTGTGTGTGTGTGTGTGTGCACGCTTCTCAGGGTTTGTCATCTCTTTCTTTTAAATTTCAGGTATTAAGTAGATTGACATCAGTTTTGGTAGTTATTCTTTTAAGTTGTTGTCTGGCTTGATTCTAAATGCTATGATTCTTTCACTGAAAAGTTAATAACAGAACAGTTGTAAGTTTTCTGCATGTGTTATTTTTTATAATTTAGTTTAAAAATATATCTTCCATTTTGATCTCTTGTGTTAAAAAGCAATGCCCATATTTTTGGCCATTTACAATCACACCCTGTGTTACAGATTATTTTTCTTTTGCTAAGTGGGTGCTCACCCGCTTTCATCTGTTTCAGCCAGTGCATATAAAGCTGTGTCTTCATGAAAGTTAATGCTTTTGGCTTAATCAGTGCTAATTCTTGTTATGTTTGAAACTGGAGTTTTATACTTTAGAAATTCCTTTATTTTTAAATAATACTGTTGCTTATAAATAAAGGGAAAATAAATAAATGCATATAGTTCTCTTCATTTTTGCATCTGAAGAAATTTTCAGTCAGGTGCACATGTGTCTGAACCCATGAAAAAGGTGATGGAGACAGATATTTACAGTTTTTGGATGTGGGAAAGTTAATAGTTTTTAAGATATCAGTGGGGAAAAAAACTAACCATATAAACAAACATGTTTTCCACCATAATTTTACTTTCATTTGTTTTCTAAGACCCTGGACATTTTACTGATTAGAAAGAACTTATAATTTACATAGCTTCATCTTCTGCATTAATCCATTGTTAGCACATGTTCTCAGATTTCTGTCTGTTTTTGATTAGTGACTCACACCTTTGCTTTTTTTTTTTTAATTGAACCATTTTTGCGTTGTTCCTGGTCAGTAACCACATGAATTATAGTGATGTTAAGAAAAAGGCACCTGTGTTTGTAGGCAAATGTTTCTTTGGATCCTTGAGTTCTTCATCTGTCTGGGTGATGAGTTGCACAGTGTTCTCAGTCCACGTTTTATCTTTACAAGGGAAGAGAATTGTAAAAATGTCAAGAGCCATCAAATGGCTGTGGACTAGTAAACACACTGTTAACTTTGGGCTACTTTGGCAGTAGCTTATGGTACTCAAGGGACTATATTTTTACAAATGATGTATTTCAAAGGATATTGTAGAGAATTCATGCATTTAGAGCAATTCAAAGCCAAAACAATTGAGTTTGAGCTATGTGTTTAAAATATTAGTCATCTTGAATACATGCCTAGGTTAAGTGTCAGAAGCTATATTTTTTGCAAAAGAGAAATTTATTGCTAAGAAACCAGTCCATACCCGTGCTTATATAACATTTTCCATAGTATTAATTTGAGTGTGTGAACTAACACTAGCCAGATTGTTGTACAGTAACATTACTGATAACAAAGGAGAAGTTCATTGAGGGAAAACAAATAAAGGAAGTATAAAAATCCCATACTATATGAAACTACAGAAATGGATCAAAGAATTTGACAGGAAGTTTAATTTGTATATAAGTAGAGGCTGACAGAAACATGCTGTGTGTGCCAAAGGTTCCAGTGATGGAAAAGCGAAACATAGTGCTCACTGACCACAGCATGAGCCTTGACACACACTGTAAATAATCCAGAGATGTATGGCTGCATTAAGCACTAGGCTGCTGTATTAACTGCAGTAAATCTATAGCAGGAGGAAAAGCTGGCATGCAGAAATTCCTGATTAATTTGCTCCATGTAGTAGTAGGAATGGTCCCATCTCCCACCTCATAGCCCACCTCTGTGTGATCATTTTTTATTCTTTTCTCCTCACAGACTCGCATGTGTGGAGAGTTCCTTCAGCACCATCAAGTTAAAAGCAGATGATGCTTCTGGTAGAAAGCACCTAATCACTGTCAAGTTGAAGGCAAAGGTACGTGCCTTGTTCTTGTGGTCAGGAAATACTTTAAGAGATGAACTCTGAATATTTTCTCTGTTTAGAAGTGCTGGCAAATTTTTAAATGACATGGGTGATTTTAAAAATTGATTTTAGAAAGCCTTAAGGAATTGATTCATTTAGTTTCCAAAAGCCTAGATAAGTTCTTGTCACTAATTTATTCCAAATTTCATAAAAATCTAGACTTTATTATTAAGAAACATTAAAGAGTCAATAGCTTCAAACACCATCATGTTACTATTGTTCTGGGAACATCTTTTGCATCTTGTTTTTGCTGAGTTGTTTTTGTAGTTTTTAATCTTTTTCCTCACGCTCTAAAACACACACATACAGACACAGACACACACACACACAGACACAGACACACACACACACAGACACACATACACACACACACACACACACACACACACACACACACACACACATGAGTATACATGCACGTTCACAGTTTATTATTCATTTTGGGTGTATATATTTTAAGAATTTAGAAAGGTTATGTCTATTTATAAGCTTATATATGCTACTGATCTATAACTGTTCACAAAACATTTATTTTATATTTTCATTTCATCTTTATTCTTTAGTTCTAGATTTGGAATTTTAAGAAATAAGGGAGCTCAACATATTAATCATCCCTCAGTAAGGACTGGGGAAACACTGAAATGTAAAGGACACCAGGACATCCAGATTTTTATTGTTTTGGGGAGTCATCAATCACTTGTATTTCAGATGAGTCTAGTGATGAAAAGATCAATTGTGTTTGTCCTTTTTAAAAATGTGTCTGGCATTTAAGGTTTTCAAAATAGAAATATACAAACAAATAAAGCTGTGGTGGGTGGCACAAGAGGTTGTTGTCTCTCAGTGCTTCTAAGAGACGGCTTCAGTAGTGACTCTTTTCTCATGTCCACATGGGACATTTAGGTATAATATCAGCAATTGAGTTGGATATGAATCTAGTTAAGTTTTAAAATGGGTTAGAGGTTTGTTTCATTAAAATAGTTTTATGTTCTTTTCACATTTTAACAGCTATGCATGCTTTAAAAAGAAAATCGAAGAAATCAGTTTTTATCCTTGTACAAAGTATGCTTGGCCAGAAACAAGGGTTCTTTCTATGTCTTCATTCAGGTGACTGTGTTTAGGATCCACACACTGATGAAAGCTGCCTCACCAAGAGGAAGGGCAGAGTGTGAGGTTTAAGTCCTTCTGTCCACAGGCCTAAAGCCTTCTGCTTACTAATGCAGACAGTGCTTTCTGTTCACACTGCCTTTAAGTATGTTTGGAAGATTTAGTTTATTTTTTATTAACTTTAAGTATTCAGTTCAGTGTAGCAAAAGATTTTTTTTCTAAGTATAACATTTACTTCATTAATTGGTGATATTCCAAATAATGGTATTAGTGTGTTCCATTATATTTGCTACTTTTTAAAAGTAGAGCCTTGTGATGCAGATGAGATATTTCTCTAAGAATATTTTCCTGTTTCTGTTTTATATCTGTAGTTCCACAACACATATTACAGGCAAACACTGTCAGAGAAAAGTCAAAGTTTTATTTGAGATGGGAGGAGATGGGGCTATTTTGTATTTGAAAAAAGGCACAGGAATCTTAATCTTATTTTGATGGGATTTATTAGATTTGTTGATTTAATTTAGACTTACAGCTAGGCCAAGTATGTCTTTAATATTTGGTTTCTGTTCCCCTCCTCTTTCCCACTCAGTGTTTGGGTCTAGGAATATAAGTTAAGAAACATTAATCACTAAAACTATTTGGTAAGATTATAGAATTAATATCTTAATACCAGCTATGATTTTTTTAAAAAAAAACTACTCTTAAATTTTTTTTTTGTACTTACATAAACCTTTGTTTCTTGACTTGACAACATTAAAGGAATCCATTTTTGTTTTGTTTTGCTTTTATTCTTGAACATATTCTCTCACAATTCAATCATTGTCTTCATCAGCTCTGAACTGCAATGAATACAGTACTGATTTGAGAGCTACACAACTCTTGTTAAAAATAATTAATCCTGAAACAAACAAGTAAACAAGTAAACAAACAAGCAAATCAATAAATTTCTCCTGTGTGATGAGCACAGCTCCCAGTGTGCGTTGTGATGAGCACAGCTCCCAGTGTGTGTTGTGATGAGCACAGCTCCCAGTGTGCGTTGTGATGACCACAGCT
>LR749503.1:3109816-3122316 GCA_902729485.2 Mus minutoides | reverse complement strand
CCCAATGAAGCAGAAGGCATTTCATTTTTTCTTTTTTCTTTTCTTTTTGTTTTGTTTTTTTCTTTTTAATATGAGTAATTGCTTATTATGGGAAGTCACACTTAAATTAATAATGACATATAGTGATTGGTGTGTTCTTCTTGATTATTTTAACATACACCACTTATTCAGTTGGTGACTGAAGCTAATTGAAATGTAGTTTATAGTCAGAATAATTAAATAACAATTGGTTTAATCTCTGTTTAAAGAAAAACTGAAACTCAGCTTTTGGTCCCTCAGATCATAGCAGCAGCATGGATACTGATTCAAGTCGATGCTGTGTATTCAGTACTTATTGGAACCCCCACATCATTGAACCTTGTACGTTCTAAGCATGGGGTGGCTGCTAGTTGGCACCCAGTGGCACTATAATAGTGCACTTTCAGTGTATGTATGCATGTATGTATATATATGATACACACACATGTATATGTGTGTGTATATATATATATATATATATATATATATATATATATATATATGTGTGTGTGTGTGTGTGTGTGTGTGTGTGTGTGTGTGTGTGTGTGTGTGTGTGTGTATAATCTCTTAAGGATTCCATCAATCAGTATATATGTTGAGGTAATAATGCTTTGTCTAATGAGTCTAGTTTTTATGAATGCCTCGTGTCAGCTTGTCACACAGACACAGGAATGACCTACTTTCATGCTTTGTCACAGTATCCTGTAGAGCCACCAGATTGTGTTGTGGACTTTCCTGTCCCGTTTTCTGTTTCCTGGACACCACAGGTAAATAATTAAGTTTATTTTAAATAATTATTAAGTATATTCTTTTTACTCAAATGATTGTTTTAGGGTCTAAAATTATTTATCTATCTATCTATCTATCTATCTATCTATCTATCTATCTATCTATTTATAAGCCGTTATATGTAAAACCTCATTCTTTAATAATTCATATATTTCCAAAAATTGTTTGTTTTTCCCTCTTTAAATACAAACATGAGTATGCGCACACACACATTTTCTAGCTATCTTTAGGCAAGCATGTAGAAGCTCTACTGCTGTACATTGTTAAGTTCAAATCTTAAAAAATTCTTTAGAAAGCCGTGGATATAAGAGTGTGTGTTCAGTTGTGTGTATTGCTAAAATTGATGAGCTAATAGATCACTTCTCTAAGAGATGTCCTTTGTGTCCTTGCTTGCTCTACTTAGGCTAATTCAGTTTTCTAGTACATTGACAGAGGTCAGTGTCTTTAGAATCGTTCTAGAAACTGGTGTTATATGCATAGAAGGTGATATTAGTAGTAAAATATCCTTAAAAATCGAAAGAGCCAGTGTTTCAGTTCACAGAAAAGTCTCCCATGGCAGTGTCTTCCTTTGCACTAGGTCAGGGTTGATAGGTGACAGTACCCAGGAGACGATATCTCTGTTTATAGATTGGAAAGAGAGAACAAATTCATAGTAACGCTTTACAGGGGTTCTCTAAGTAGAAGCCATACATGTTTTTGTTTAGTTTATGTATAAAATTATACATGAATTGTTATGATTTTAAGCTGTTTGTTATTATTGGATGTGTTGTCATGTGTAGGTACTGGGTTGTTGTAGAGCACATGTGGAGCCCTTTGAAGTTCTTCCTTCCATCTTTATGTGGGATTGAGTGCAGGTTATCAGCTTTGAGTGGCAAGCACTTTGCCCAATGAGCCATCTCCCCTGCTCATAAATTAGTTTTAAAATGTTTAAGAGGATTTAGGTTTGTGAGAGTTGAGATAATTAACCTGACATTTTAAGTCATGTTTATTTTTCTGATTTTCCTCTTTAAAAAATTTTCATCCATTGGAAATTGATAAGACTTAGCAAATAAAGAAAAGTGTCTGTAATTTTCCTTTGTTGCTAGCTGTAGCTTATCAGTTTATAAAAATACTGGTGGCTGAGTGATGGTGGCATATACCTTTAATCACAGCATTAGGGAAGCAGAGGCAGGTGGATCTCTGTGAGTTCCAGGCCTTCCTAGTCTGCAGAGCAAGTTCCAGAATAGCCAGGACTACACAGAGGAACCATGTCTCAAAAGACCAAACCAACAATTCATGTTGTAGAAAAAATTGTAGTTTTTTTTTCTTTTTTTTTTTTTTGACTCAGGAAGCATCATCTTTTGCTTAAGAAACTTCCTTGAGATCATGAGAAAGTATCAAGTCTGGATTGTGTATACTGTTTCCATTTTTCATATTTATCTTAGTAATGAGTTTGGTAGTTTTCTTTTTAATGTGAGTACTGTGTAAGTTTCCTAAAAGGTCACGAAGTGTATTGTGACATCACAATTATTTTGTGACAACTAGATATGGTGTGCTGTTTACTATGAGCTGGGAGTCTCGGCCTTGTGAGCATGAGGTTAATGTAATACTGTCCATTAGAACTTTAGATATGACTCTCAGAAATTGCTTTTTGTAATATGTCCAAGTAAACAGGATTAACTAGTTGTAACTGGAATGTATCAAAGTTGTTGCTACTTAAGACTCCTTTTGACTTGGCAAATACTACTTGTCACATTTGCTTGAGATCTGTATCTAGTCCTCCCTTTTCTGTTAGAATAGAAATAAGGACTTCAGGGAGCTACAATGCTCATCTTCCCTTTTCTGGGTCTCTTTTCTTCTGTGTGTCTTTAGTTTCCTAAACAGGAGTTTCTTTCCCTTAAGTTCTACGTATGCTATCCATGCATATTCCTATGCCATATTTCCAGTGTAAGGTCTTTTAAGTCAGTATTATTTAGTTGATTTGCTCTTAAAATGCTATAGATTTTTATGTTCATCAGTCAGTTAATCCATTCACTGCCCAGTTTCGTGTGTACTTCCTGGTGCATATGTATGAGGATTTCTGTGTAAGTATTTCTATAATTGTATGGACTATGCCTCAGAGGTTACTCAATCCTGCCAACACACCTTCCTAAGTTGCTTGTGTAAGTCTGCATTTGCGTCCAGGCACACAGTAATTCTTCCATTACCATAGTTTACTTTGATCATAGTCTGCCAACAATTGATAAGTTTTGCTGTGTTTTGATCTTTACCTATTTGAAGTATTTTTAACATGATATGTACCCATCATATCATTTGGATATAATACTTTCATGGTTACATGGAATATGAACATATTTTCATCACCTCTTATTACTGTTATATATCATCTCAAACTTTCAAAGTAGTCATGTATATCTGTTTTAATGGTTTTGCTTTTTTGGCTTGTCAAAGAAAATCTTTGTCTTTTGTTCATATTCAAGTATTATAGAACAATCTAAACTTATTTTTGTCTATAAAAATTATATATGTGCATGCAGTTTGGCCATATTTGTATCAGTTTGAGGTAATGTCTTTTGTTTGTTTGTTTAAATGCAATACATGGAATTAAAATTTAGAAAGTTTCAAAAATCTTTATTTCCTTTTAAATATCTATCTGTGTCATAAAGCTCTTGGTGGTAGAAATATGAACTCTTTTCAACAATAGAGCATTGGCAATGCTAAGTTGTATCTGGACAGTGAGATGTAAGGTGAGGTGACATTATGTTAGGGGCAGTAATACTCCTACAGGACTAGGGGCAGCATCTGCTCCTACATGACTTCTCTCTCTTTCTTTCTTTCTTTCTTTCTTTCTTTCTTTCTTTCTTTCTTTCTTTCTTTCTTTCTTTCTTTCTTTCTTTTCCTCCCTTCCCTTCCCTTCCCTTCCCTTCCCTTCCCTTCCCTTCCCTTCCCTTCCCTTCCCTTCCCTTCCCTTCCCTTCCTCCCTCCTTCCTCTCTTTCTCTCTCCTCCCTCCCCCCTCTCTCTCTTAACAATTTTTAAACAGTTGTGATTTATCAGCCATATGAATGTTCCTGTTGTAGTCTAGTAGTAAAGTTGCATTTAAAACAGTTTATAGATTCCACATAACTGATTTGCAAAGTCTGCTTCTCTGGATTCAGTGCTCCTGGACTTTAAACTTGGAAGATCTTTATTTTCCTTTCTTTTTGTAACATAACAGACACGTCTTTGTGGCATCCATATTAGAAATGGGTGATTTTCCTTATGGTCCCCGTCTTCCTGCTGAGTTGATAATGTTTTGATGTATTTTTCTTTTGCTCTGATGAGAGGTCTGCTGCTGCTGCTCTGACATGCTCATTTGGATGACTAATTATAACGTGCACAGTGTCAGGCCGAAGATGGCAGGGTTTTGTGTGGCATGACAAGCCTCGTACCCGTGCAGGTGTCTCACAGCATGAGCAGCAGCAGCCAGTGTACTCTGGCGCAGAGCAGACATTTCCTGTGGTAAGAAATCGGCAGCAAGGGCAAGGCGGCTGCGTGTGCTGCAGTGGTGTGTGCCAGAGAGACACAAAAGTGCTGCTCAGACCCGGTGGCTAGGCCCTAGCACAGGCATGTCTTCCTTACTCAGTAAATCCTGCCTGTAGATTTTAGGATACAGTGTGAGCCCTCCTCCTCATATCACACACACAGACCAATACATGTCGATCTTGTCAGCTGATAGATTGACATGGGCTAATGTCAGACATTTAGACAAAAGGACTTTGATTTTGCCCAGTTCGCAGACTGTTTTCTACCCGAGACTGTGTCGTGAACTACAGGTTTCAGGGAGTAGCCTTGCCAGAAGCAGTTAGAATATTTAGATTTGATCAGATTTGAGAAGCAGTGTCTTAAATATTTCCTACCATGGGGAACTCTGATCCTCCTGGGACAGTGCCATGGGTGAAGAAGAGTGAGCCTCGTGATACAGCCTCTGTCTGTCTGACAGGCGATCTTGGATGACTGAAGAGTGTAATTAAAGAGTCCTATTGCCTAGCAGGGAATGAGGTCTCTCCTTCATTTTACACTTCACCAGGGTTTTGTTTGTTTTATTTATTTTTTTATTTTCCTTTCTAAAATTTATTATTTATTTGTTTCTTTATTTTGAGGCAGGTCACACTGTATAGCTCACGCTGTCATGGAACTCAATTCTGAAATAAGGCCTCTGTTTCCGGAATATGGTTTGTCAGTCAGTGGTCAGCTGCTATACTTGGCCCTTAAACTGTATAGTTTTATACAGGACTCTTGCCTGCTTATTACCTCAGTTCACACATGCTCAAAGTTTCCCTCTTCACTGATGTTCAGGAAAGTAGACTTTGTTAAGAAACACAACTTCCGGGCTGGAGAGATGGCTCTGTGGTAAAGAGCACTGACTACTCTTAGGAGGTCCTGAGTTCAATTTCCAGTCACCACATGATAGATCACAACCATCTATAATGGAATTAGATGTCCTCATCTGGTGTGTCTGAAGACAGTGACAGTATACTTATACATGAAATAAATTTAAAAAATAATAAAATATTTTTTTTTTAAAAAAAAGAAGGAAAGAAAGAAAGGAAACCCAACTTCCTTGCGGCTCACAGAGCTCTGCTCTGTCCTGAGAAACCACCTGTGGTCAATGACATCAGGCTTCATTTATTATCCCTTTGTTGATTTGATCAGAAAACTCACAAAACTACATTTTCCTTTACTCCTAAATGAGTAAATTATACATACTTTTGCTTTTGTGGCAGTATTATTTTTGTCATTGGTAGTGTTACAAATAAAAGAGAAAAGTCATTTTTTAAATTCTTAAACATGATAGAAAAAGCCCAGTGAAGGGTCATGATCTCTGGTGGGACTCAGTTGCCTGGAAGCCGCCTTTCTTTGTTTCTGTTTCAATGATATTTTAAAAAGACCAGGCCTTAAATGGAAAAAAGGGAAATGCAAAGAAGCAAAATTAGAAAGTTATAGTCACCTTGTACATCTTTATGTACAGTGTGGAACTATGCCTTGTCATTTCTAAAATATCAGTAATAAAATGTGCATTTATTAAAATGATTCTTAGGATCATGGCAGTTTTCTTCATAATTGGGTTGGCATGTGTCCATGAAGTGAAGACTATGTGTTCACAACAGTCACCTGATACATATCTGTTTCCTGTGGCGCCGACAGCGGTGGCTTTGCTTCTTGATCCAGGTGTTCTGCATCTTTAATTTTCCCCATAGGTAAAGATTTGGTTATAAATACAGTCTCTGTCATTGCATTTTGTCAGAGTACGTATAAACCATTACTTTAATTTTCTACCAAAATAGAACTTACACTTGAGTTAGGATCCAAGGTATAGTTTCCTATTTTTCTGTTCTTCCCACCAGCTTCTCTCTCCAGTGTCCATCACTCTAAACTGTTAGTATGTGCTTTTAATATTTGTGTTACTCAGTTTTCTTGTTGCCAGAGTGAATAACTGATAGTCAATTAAAAAGATAGAAGTTTGTTTGGAAATAGAGTATGGGTTCCAGAAGGGGCCATTACGTTAGGTGACTGGTATCGAGGGTCTCATGTTAGAGGGATTATGTGTTTTAGAGAAAGGAGGAGGAGGTGGGGAGATGGCAGGAGTTAGGGAGAAGGAGGAAGGAGGAAGAAGAAAAAAGTAAAAGGAAGAAGGGTCCTACCCCGCTGAGATAATGGCATGAGTGGCCTGTGACCTCTTTTCAGCTCCACTCTCTCTACAGTTTCTAGCTGTTCATACCACCGTTCTGGGAACATTATTAAAGCCTTTAACACATAGACCATTGGAGGAACATTTGGGATTCAAATTGTGATAGTATTATAATTTATGATATTATGTGTTCAGTATATATATTTGCTCATTTAGACATTATGTATAATTTTATACTGTGGAAAGTGAGTTGGCTGGGTTTTGCTTGTTTATTTTTTGTTTCTGTCTATTTTAACCTGCCTGACCACACCTTCAAAACAAACCTAATTTAGTCTTGATCTTTACCAAATAATTGTATTATAATTTTGATATAAGTTATTCAGTATTTTTATTTTTTTATTATTTATTTATTTATTTATTTTTGGTTTTTTGAGACAGGGTTTCTCTGTATAGCCCTGGCTGTCCTGGAACTCACTTTATAGACCAGGCTGGCCTTGAACTCAGAAATCCTCCTATCTCTGCCTCCTGAGTGCTGGGATTAAAGGCATGTGCCACTGCACCTATCAGTTATTTAGTATTTATTATCATGAATATGTATACTTTGCAAAGATAAGCAATGAGTCGTTGGGTGTGGTTAAATTTCCCTTTGCCACCTTAGTTTTTGTTTTTCTAGAGTTAATGTTTATCTTACCTCATTTAACAGTATTCCCAAGAGACATGTCTGTCTGTCTATTTACCTAGATATCTATTTATAGATAGATATAAATAGATAGGTTAGAGTACAAATGGATGGGTACCTTTGACTCTTAAATAGTTACCTTAATTTGAGGGAAAAAATCTAATTACTATTGATTTCCAAACTTATCAAAGTTCATTTAAGCCTAGTAGGAAAATTTGGGTCTATGCATGTGGGGATACTTCTTTCAATAATAAAAGTCTTCTGTGCATGGACACCACAGAGATTGCTGTAGTGGAATAAGCTGTGTACATTTGGCATTCAAGAGAAAAAGTTCTATATAGCTAGCTTTTTCTTTATCTGTTTATTTTATGTTTGGTATTCAGGGAAAAAAGTTCTATATAGCTAGCTTTTTCCTTATCAGGGTACTGACACTATACTGTTTAACAGAAAATTATATTGGTCTCTGGAAGTAGTTCCATTGGTAATGCTTATTGCATAAGCCTGAGGAGCTGTTTGAATTCCCAGCATCATGTAAATTTTATGCATGGTGGCACTTGTCCATGACTCTAATGCTATGCCGCAGTGACAAGCAGACCCTTGGATCTCGTGCATCAGGCAGTCTGGCTAAATTTGCAAGTTCCTAGTTCAGAGGAAGACCTTGGACCTTGTCTCAAAAAAAAAAAGAAAAAAAAAGGTAGAAGCTGATAAGAAGATACCTGTTAATGATCTTTGGCTGCCACATGAGTCCACACACATGTATAACACATGTATATATAGGCATACACTGCACATATAACACACATACAGACCAAGATAGACTGGCTTATTCTTTTCACTAATTGACTTGCTCTTTTTTTGTTTGGTTTGTAGTGTAGTGTACAACATGGAAAGCTAAGGACAATATTAAAAGTGCCTACTTATTTTCAACACGAGCTTGACAGACTTTCTTTTCTTCAGTAAAATTGTTACAGCTGTTCTGTCAAACATGATGGAATTCTGCTTCATTTATCCCTCATGGCATATAGCTTCTTCACAGGAATTGAAAGAGGAGCAAGTACCTGAATGGTCAGTTGCAGTTGAAATAATATTGGACAGGAGAAACAAATCCTTTGTGGATTCACTTAACAGGAAACATGGGATTGAATAGATGCAGTCACAGAAGTAACTACAGACACAGGTGAGGATCTTACTGGAAATGCAAGTAAAATCCAATGAACTGGATATGTAGATTTGTTTAAAGATACCTGATTGGAAATATTGCAGTCAACTCTAATATTAAATTTCTGAAGTTTAATCTCTTCATGTTTTTACATTCTATACAAGCCTTTTGAATCTTCCAAAGATTAAAATGGTTATTAGAGGGTTTATCTGCTAGTATTATAGAGAAATAAAAAAAGAAAAATAGAAAAAAAATGAATAGGAAGCAACTGTTGCAAGTCCTAGAAAATTATGCTATTAATTTAAGTGTCATCAGAGCACAAAAGCTGACATTCCAGGACTATGTGAACATTATTAAAATACTGGAAATAATAGTGCTTAAGAGGAAGATGTTACACCCTGAGATTTGCTTAAGTGACTGCCGTTACTGATTCTCTTCAGGCATTAGGAAAGTAACAGAATGCTTTTAAAGGTAATAAGCACTGCACTTTGAGACTGGCAGTGTTCACACTTTAAAGCCTAAGTGCTTTTGTAGTTTAACATGACTTAATAACAACTATGGGGTAAGAGCCAGTATCTTAGTCCACATGCTTCTATATTTCTTCCTTCTCCTGTGTATCTACCATGTATCTGATAAGATCTCATTATCTCTGTGCATGTATAGATATGAACCAATTATTCTTCTGTCCTCTCTTAGCTATAAGGAGTATTGTTACTTTGGCCTACATTTTTTAATTGTTAAGGAAAACATTGCACACATACCTCTGTTACTGTATGGAGACCACAATGTTGCTTGAACTGGGTTTGTTGAGCTGTCATTGACAAAATTAGTGGAACACAGTTAAAATGTACAATTGGAGAGTGTGAACTTGGTAGTGATGTTAATTATCTTGGCTGTGGAGTTGATTTCATGGTGACTATTTGTCATCCAATGGTATATTTCCTTAGTATAACTGCTTTGAAGTTCACCATGCAGCAGCATGTCATATAGTTTATGCTTTTTTATTGTGAAGTATTTATGGATAGATATGCCATGTGCTGCAATTAACTTGTCTGTAGACACACGTTTTTAGGAGTTGCCCAGGTTGTTAGGCTGGAGAAGTGGCTCCCTGGCTAAAAGTGCTTGCCTTGCAAGGATGAGGACCAGAGTTAAAATTCCCAGAGTCCATATAAAAACTGGACATGTCATGGGAGCATCTGTAATCCCAGGGTTTCTGTGTGGAGAAACCTGGCAAGTACAGCAGAAAAAACAAGAAAGACATCTTGTCTCAAAGAAGGTTCAAGGTGAGGACTGACACCCAAGGCTATGACCTGCACACTTTTGCCATGATACACACTGATTTGCATGTATACATCTAATTGCACATAAGCATACATTTTAACTCGTTTTATTTTAATGAAATATAATTATATCATTTCCCTCCTTACCTTTCCAAGCCTCCTCTGTCTGCTCCTTCCCACACGTCTCATTTCAGGGCTGACCATTTGCTACTTACTGGCTAACCATTAGGGGCTTATCTCTAGAGAGAATGATCACACCCTCTCTATAGTTCATTGTCTAGGGAAGAGTCCTACCTGAGGTTTCTACCTTCTATGCTAGTATGCCTATTGGTGTCACCCTTATTCATACCATGTTTAGGCAGATATGCTGTTGAGGGATTGCAGGTATAACTTCCCTGCCATTTCTAGGAGACACAATCTCTCAGCAGACTTTCTGATCCTCTCACTCTTACAGCCTTACACCACCACTTCCATGATACTCTTGAAGCTCCGGAGTTGTGTGGTACTTAAATCAATTGAGACTAGGCACCTATGATGTCAACTGTCAGTTGTGACATCTTCGTTTTGATGCACATGGCCTTTACATATAAAAATGAAGGTGCTATAAACAGCATGTGTCATTGTGTAAGAATATGTTTGTATTTCTCTTGACTACATGTTTAGGAGAGAAATTGCTGGATATTATGGAAGCTGTATATTTAATTTCTTGGGGAACTATCAAAGTATTATTTTTTTCTTTTCATCACTAATGTATTTTTTCACTTTATATCCCAATTACAGCCCTGCTACCTCGTTTCCTCTCAGTTCCTCCATCACAAAACCCTCTCCCCATTACCCCCTCTTCTTTTCCTCAGAGACAGGGAGCTCTGCCCCCCAGTACCAACCCACCCTGGTACATCAAATTGCAGCAGGACTAAGTTCATAGTTTCCTACTGAGGCCAGACAAGGGAGAACAGCTAGGGGAATGGGATCCAAAGGCAGGCAACTGAGTCAGAAACAGCCCCTGGTCCAATTGTGAGGGGACCAAGCTGTACATTTACCACAAATGTATAGGGGTCCAGGCCCTGTATGCTCACCAGTTGGTGGTTCATTCTTTGTGAGGCTCCATGGGCCCAGGTTAATTTGACTCTGTACATCTTCTTTGTGGTGTCCTTGACTCCTCTAAGACCCACAATCCTTCCTTGTTCTTTTCCACAAAACTCCACCTAATCTTGGTGTGGGTCTCTGCATCTGTTCCCATCAGCTACTGGATGAAGTCATTCAGAAGACAGTTATGCAAGCAGGGTTCCTGTCTGTAAACAGTAGAGTATCATTAATCGGGGTTGGCCCTCTCCCATAAAATGTGTCTCAAGTTTGGCCAGTGATTGGTTGGCCGTTCCCTCAATCTCTGCTCCATCTTTATCCCTGCACATCTTGTAGGCAGGACAGTTTTTGGGTCAAAGGTTTTGTCCCCCTCCCTCCACTGGAAATTTCTCCTGCCTACAAGAGGTGGCCATTTTAGTCTTTGTATCTGCAGCTGCTAGGAGTCTCAGTTAGGGTCACTCCCAAAGACTCCTGGGAACCTCCCCTATAGCAGATTTCTTTTCTTTCTCCCAGCTCTCTCTCCACCTGCCCACATCTTATCCCTAGCCCATGTTTGTCTTTCTGGGTCTGGGTTACCTTACTCAGGATAATCTTTTCTATTTCCATCCATTTGCCTGCAAATTTCATGTTTTTATTTTGAATAGCTGAATATTCCATTGTGTAAATGAGCCTTTTTTTTTTAAACTATTCTTCAGTTGAGGGACATTGAGACTGTTTCCAGTTTCTAGCTAGTATGAATAAAACTAATATGAACATAGTTGAACAAGTGTCTTTGTGGGATGGTAGAGCATCTTTTGGGTATATACCCAGGAGTGGTTTAACTAGGTCTTGAAGTGGAACTATTCCCAATTTCTGAGAAACTGCCAAATTGATTTCCAAAGTGGTTGTACAGATTTGCATTACTACCATCAATGGAGGAGTGTTCTCCTGCTCTATATTTGTAGCGTGTAATATTAGAAAACAACACACGCTATTGCCAGTCAGGCACTGGCTGGTGGTCATGGTCTGTTTCCAGCCTGATACTAAGACTGCATGTTTCCCTTTTGTCAATGGTTGTCCTACCAAAGCTAGCTCTGTCTCTCCAGAGCACCTTGTGGCTGGCTGCTGCCAAGCACACTCAGAACTCCCAAATTTCCATAGCTAGCTGGGGTGTACTCTCATAAACACACACTCTGCTGTGGTTACCTTTCCCTGGACTTCAGTTCAATCACCATAAAAAGGAGAACACCAGACAATCTTAGTTTAGAATCAACAGATCATACAGTCACTGGGCGCAGAACCTAGCATCCTAAATTTGTCAATTATTCTGTGTTAGAAATCTTCTGCCACTCCACCACGAGCTAACACCCTCCAGCCTACATTGTGCCTGCCTTGCTCCCACAGTGCAAAAAGAAGTTCCTCTCTTCCTGCCTTCCTTCTTCCTCTCTAGGACCTGGAAGTCCTGCTTCCTCCTTGCCCAGTGATTGACTTCTTGTACTTATTAAAATAGTCAATTAGGGGAAAATTCTGCTATACTTGTCCTCACCAGCATGTGCTGCCATTTGAGTTTTTGATTTTAGCCATTTCAACTATTGTAAGATGAAATCTCAGAGTTGTTTTGATTTGCATTTCCTTAATGACTACGGACATTTACATTTCTTTAAGTGCTCCTAGGCCATTTGAGACTCCTCTGTTGAGAACTCTCTGTTGAGCTCTGTGCTCCATTTTTTTAATTGGGCCATTTGGTTTGTTGGTGTCTAACTTCTTGAGTTCTGTATATATTTTGGATATTATCCTCTGTCTGATGTAGGGTTGGTGAAGATCTTTTCCCATTCTGTAGGCTGCTATTTTGTCCTATTAATGGT
>LR749503.1:3033683-3109716 GCA_902729485.2 Mus minutoides | reverse complement strand
TCTTCTACATGCAGATGTCCAGATAGAGCAGCACCATTTGTTGAAGATGCTTTCTTAAGAGCTGATTCTTTGAGAAAATCAACCAGATAGACAAACCCTTAGATAACTAAGTAAAAGGCAGAGAGACAGATTCAAATTAACAAAATCAGAAATGAAAAGGGAGGCATAACAATGGACACTGAGGATTGTACCAAAAGATCATTAGACCTTCCTTCAAAAGACTGTCCTCAAAAAAAAAAAAAAAATGGCTGGGCGTGGTGGCACACACCTTTAATCCCAGCACTCAGTAGGCAGAGGCAGGTAGATTTCTGAGTTCAAGGCCAACCTGGCCTACAAAGTGAGTTCCAGGACAGCCAGGGCTACACAGATAAACCCTGTCTCGAAAAACCAAAAAAAAAAAAAAAAAAAAAAATAGACTGTCCTCTACAGAGTGGGAAAATGTAAAGGAAATGGATGATTTTCTTGATTGATAACACTTACCATAGTTATATAAGGGTCTGAAATTTGGTGGAGGAAGACCCCAGACTCAGAGAGTATGCAAAAACAAAGTGTGTTTACTCTGTAACTAGCATGCTAGGATCACCATCATTTCCAACACAGTCAGAGACATTAGAGCCTCTTATATAACAGAAGTGCTTAATTGCTTAGGGAATAACAACAGACTTCTGAAACTTAGGGCACATTCCAAGGTGTTACAAAAACCATTAACCAAAGATCATAAAGAAGATGTACACCACAGGACAAGAGTGCTAGACTGCAGCCTCCATCCCCAGAGCAACTCAGACAGGCAGATCAGCTGCAGAAGCAGAGTATCTTACACCCAGGATAGCAAATGGTCCATGGCCTGGTTTTCTAGTGGAGACAAAATGGAATAAAAAGGAATCTTCAGTTATATCAAAATCAGGTAAACAATTTAAATAGTTCTATTACCCCTAAGAGAATAGAAGTAGTCATCAAAAGTCTCACAACCAAAATAATCCCAGAATTTTACCAGACTTTCAAATAATACCAAGTAGCAAAACTCCTCAAACTATTTCACAAAATAGAAATAGAAACAGCATTGCCAAAATCATTCTATAAGGCCACAGTCACCCTGATACTTAAACCACACAGAGACTCTACAAGGCAAGAGACCAGTTTCCCTTATGAACATTGATGAAAAATTACTCAATAAAATACTCACAAACTGAATCCAATGACACATCAAGAAAATCATCCTCTATGATCAAGTAGGCATCATCACAGAGGTGCCAGTATGGTTTAATATCTGAAAATCCATCAATGTGATCTACTGTATAAACATACTGAAAAAAAAAAACCCAACAATACATGATCATCTCATTAGATGCTGAAAAAGCCTTTGACAGAACCCAGTCTGTCTTCATGTTAAAATTCTTGGAGAGATCCATGATACAAGGTGCATATCTAAGCACAAATACTCAAAACCCTAATAGTCCAAGAACACACCAAAAGGGTCATTCACCATGATCAAGTAGACTTGATCCCAGAAATGCAGGGATGGTGCAGCATAGAGCAATCTGTCAAGTAATACACCATATTAATAAAGCAAAAGGAAAAAAAGCACCTGATTATTTCATCAGATACTGAATGAGCTTTTGACAAATATCCAACACTTCTTCATGATAGAAGTCTTGGAGAGCTCAGAGAAATGATCTTGCATCTCAATTATTTGACTTTTTGCTCAAAGTTAAACAAACCCTATGCAAGTATGTGACTTTCTAAGTTTTGCTGCCAGAATGTTTAAACTTTGTTCATAAAAAGTAGAACTAGGCTTCTTTCAGATGATTCCTTTGTCCTAGAGAATTGTAACTTGAATTGTTCATTTGACTTTTTTTCAGTATGTGGAAAGAGTTTGTAACTTCTATAACAGTGAGCTGGAGGTGCTATTTTCATAGGTCTGCTTACCCCTAGGTAATTTGTATAACAAAAAATATATTTTTTAAAGACTTATTTATTGTAAGTTTATGGGTACACTCGCTCATCTTCAGATGGTAGCTGTCTTTAGACACACCAGAAGAAGGCACCTGATACAATCACAGATGGTTGTGAGCCACCATGTGGTTGCTGGGAATTAAACTCAGGACCTCTGGAAAACCAGTCAGTTCTCTTAACTACTGAGCCATCTCTCCCACCCAAGAAAATATTTCTAATCATTTCAAGAACAGGTATTCATTTTTTTAAAAGAGTTTAGATGTAAGTACACATCACTTCCAGATGAGAGTGTGATAGAAGCCAAGAAATAAGCATTTTTTTAAAGGTACATCATCTAGTCATGGAACAAATGAAACCTTTGCCTTCCTATTCATTGGCTCATACTTCATAAGCTGTAGTTGAAATTGTCTTATTAAATTAATATTTTTAGCATATTATAAAGATCATGAAATTCAAAGAAAGCTAAGAGATTATCTTTTCTATTTTCTACATAGGCTTTTTAGTATTATGAAAATAATGCATTCTTTTATAGGAAATAAAAAGTACAAAGAAGAAAATAAAAAACATAAAGTGTGTGTTTGTGTGTGTGTGTGTGTGTGTGTCTGTCTGTGTCTGTGTCTGTGTGTGTCTTTGTTAAACCATTTTTACTAGGAATCAGTGGAAAAATAGAACAAAGTTTTTCAAACAAATTCAGAATGGATCTAAGATTGATTAATTTGGAAAGGGTTAAGGGTATTGATTAAGGTCCCATAGGATCTGCAAAATCTCTTCCCTGAAGCCCTGCTCTATAGCATCACAAATAATGGCAATCCTGTCAGATAATGAGAGAGAAGTGAGGCTGTGGCAGTGAGCTATCTGCTGAAGGATAAGTTACCTTGGACAATTCCAAGCACTTCATTTTCTCCTTCCTTTCCGAACCCTCGACCTGTTTCTTTGCTCACTATGAGGCTGTGCAATTAGAGCAGTTTTGTCTCAATCACAAGGTGGTATTTCTGTTAGATCATATGCTTGTTTACTTTAGGAAATTATTTCCTCTCCATTTTATGTTAATGTCTTTTCATTTCTATTTTACTTATGCTTTAAATAACCTTTTTGTGTTAATTATATAAGTATTCTTGGTACAAGTATTTCCTATTTGATTTTTCTTTAAATCAAATAGGATACAAATTCAAGTCAGGAACTATATGTCTTAAAATACTTGCTTTGCAAGTATAAACACACACTATATACTGAGCAGTTGATATTTTATATAGATTATCCTTCTCAAATCTTGGAAGGATCTCTGTGTGTGTAGAAGTACTAATGTATGTGTGAGTATCCCCCAAAGGCCACATAAAGTCTTGGTCTGTAGAGTGGTTTCATTGGCAGCTGTCAGAACTTGTAGCATGTAGAAAGCCCTTTAGTCATTGATGGTACCTTTGAAGAAAATTAAAGGATTTGGTTCTCTTCTGTCTTCTGTGTTTTCTGGCTGTGCTTGAGAGTCTATTCCTCCACATTTGTTAATAGGCTCCCTCATTGCTTGGTCAACACAATAGTGCTTTCCAGTATGGGGCTGGTAATTCATTTTCTCTTTATAATTATCTTGTGGAAAGGAAAGCCAGTTACCACATGAAGCCTAGACTGAGTTACTTGCCATGGTGGTTTGAATTGGCCACTAGGGAGTGGCACTGTTGGAAGGTGTGGCCTTGTTGGAATAGGTGTGGCATAGAAGATAAATCCCTGGGGCAGACTTTGAAGTCTCAGAAGTTCAGACTAACCTACTAGTGGCTCACTTTGTTCTTCCTGCTGGCTGCTGATCCAGATGTAGGGCTCTTTGCTCTCTTTCTCTAGTACCATGTCTGACTACATGCCACTGTGCTTCCTGCCATGACAATAATGGACTATACCTCTGAAATTGAAGTTATAAGAATTGCTGTGATCATGGTATCTCTTCACAGCAATAGAATACTGACTAAGACATTTGCTGAGAAGCATGTAACTGATGTAGAGAGCATAGTGTGGGACTGCAGCTTTGACTGTAATGCATGATGATCTCATCTGCAATACTTTATAGTGTCATCGATATTGGACCTAACATTTAGTAGACTCATTGTTTATATTTGCTATATTGAATTGGGTAAGGAAGGGCACAATCTATTTCTGTGGTTTTTTTTTTTGGTTTTTTTTTTTTTTTTTTTTTTTTTTTTTTTTTTTTTTTTTTTTTTTTTTTTTTTTTTTTTTTTTTTTTTTTTTTTTTTTTTTTTTTTTTTTTTTTTGCTTATTTAATCTTACATTGTTTTAGACTTGTGTGAGGACTGCTGAATATGACTTGAAATTGACCATCTTAGGTTGAAGATATGGCATTATCTTCTATAGGACCAATTTCATAAATGGGTTCGATATTAACAAGTTCACTTAACAGTTCTGAACTTATAATGTTGATAAGATAAAGATGCTGGTTTTATTCTCTTGCTGGTTCACACTTAGTTTGTCCACTCATATTTGTGAAGTAAGGCTGTCTTTTTTTCAACTGTGATATCAGAATTTTTAAGAGTACTGCATTCAATTTGTAGGTTAATTTTGGTGGTATCCTCTCCCATCTTCCTTTGCCTTCTTTTTAAATGTCTTGATGATTTTATTATAGTGGTCTCTCATTCTTTTGGTTAGGTGTGTGTTCCTAGGTATTTAATGTTTTTGGTTTTCTTTTATTTTTAAATTATTTTGAATGGGATATTTTTTCTAATGTATTTCTCTGAGATTACATTGTTGATACTGTTGCATGTAGTTTTAAATGCATGCTACCACCTTGCTCAGTAGCTGCCATGCTCTGGCCTTTCTTGACTCCCTTTTGTCCCACCTGGCTTAGCTCTGAGATAGATGGGAATCAGCCTGGCCCAGCTTCCTTTTCTCTGGAATGGCTCTCGGATCAGCTGTTGCTAGCCCCAACATGGCCTCTCTCTCTGCTCACCTTTGCTCCGGTAGGGGTCCCACGTTACCAGCCCATTCCTGAGATCCTTGAATCTGAGGCTAAAAGACACTGAGGCAGTGTTATTACTTTAGAATTTGACTGCTAGCACAATTGCTGGGTGCAAATACCTCCTGCCTGGGAATTCATGCCCTTATCAATTTATTATCTTTCTCTCTCCCTCCACCCTAAACTTAGTACCTTGTATCAGCTACTTGCTCCCCAACCTCCTTGGCCCTCAGCCCATAGTAGCGAACACAGACCTCAGCTGTCCCAAGACCTTGCATGATTGCAGCACCCTCTCTCCTCCAAAGCATGGCAGGAAAGCCCGTCTCTTTCCTCCTGGGACCCTGAAGTCTCACCTGTACCTTCTGCCTAGCAATTGGCTCCCAGCCTTTATTGACAAGTCAAGAACCAATTAGGGAACTAGACCTTAGTATCACAACCTCTCTTTACACGATATATCTGAGGACTACTTTTTAGGCTGATTTTGCATTATGTAATTTACTGTACAATTTTATTAAATCTAAGAGTTTGTTAGTAGAATCTACTATGTCTTATAAGTACAGAACCATATCTGAATATAAAGATAGATTGACTTATTTTTATCCTTTTAATGTCTTTCTCTTTTCTAATTGCCATAGCTAGGACTTTGAATACTATATTGAGTAAAAGAGGGGAGAGTGTTTAAGAGAAGAATTCTAGTTACAGAAGGGTGAAATTAGATACATATCATTCAACTTGTATGAAAACCAGCTTAAAATGGATCGTATACCTTAATTTTAAACCTGAAATGTTGAAACTGACAGCTAGAGATATATAGGTAATACTTTGCAAGACACTGGGGCAGGCAAGAATTTTCTGAGCAGAAGTTCAATACCATACAAACTAGCCTCAGTATAAACAGATGTGACCAAATAAAAGTAGTTTCTGCACAGAACAAAAACCAAAAGCAAAAAACAACAGAAGAAAGAGTCCACAGAATAGGGAAAAATATATGTCAACTGTACTTAAGACAAAAGGCTAATGTCCAGAATTTGCAAAGGAAACAAGTAAATAAAACTGCCACTTAATAAATGGACCAGGAATATGAGCAGACAATTTTCATATGAAAAAAAAATGGCCAATAAGCTTCAAAAAGTATTCAATACTTCTAGCTATCAAAGAAACCCAGATTAAAACTACATTGAAATATCTCCTTACTCCAGTAAGAGTGACTGTCATCAAGAAATCTGGCAGCAGATATTAGGAGGATGTGGGCAAAAGCAGCCCATATTTACTGTTTGTGGAAGTGCAAATTAATACATCTACTATGGAAATCAATGTGGAGGTCACAACAAATTAAAAATAAAATGCCTTATGACCAACATACTTCACTCCTCGGCATGAACCCAGAGAAGTCCATAGCCTACTGCAGAAATAGCTGCACATATGTGTGCATTGCTGTTCCACTGACAACAAAAAACTATGTCCACCTGTAGGTTAATAGAAAATGATAATATAGTATATATGAAAATGTAAAAGTTTACATAGAAAATAGAGTAAAGAGTTCAGCAGTAAAGAAAGCAAAACTTTGAAAATTTCAGGAAAGTGTTGGTCTTAGTACAAATAACATTAACTGAGGACTTCCACATTCACACAGGAAATAGAAAAGCATGCTCTCTCTTCTATGTAGATTCTAGCCCAGAATCTGCACATATTTATCTGTAAGTAGCTGTAAGTCTAGTAACTGGTCTGATGCTCATGGTAAATATTCTGACCAAGAGCAACTGGGGAGAAAAGGGCCTATTTCACTTATACATCCAGGTTTTCTATCATTGATGGGAGACCAAGCAGGAACTTAAACCAGGATCAGTGGCAGGAACCACGGAGGAAAGCTGCTTACTCACATGTTGTTTGGCTCATGCTCCATGCCTTCTTACATAGTTCAGACCCACAAATGTCTCACATATATGAACATAGGCCAGTCTGATTAAAGTGGTTCTTCAGTTGAGATTCCCTCATCCCAGGTGACCTATGTTGACAATAAAACCTGTGGTACAGAAATGGGGTCCCGTGTCTGCTCAATCTAGGGCTGCTGGGCGAGATGGATGCTGGAGGTTTGGCTGTGTGGACTCCAGTCCCCTGCTGGGGCGGGAGTTGGACTATGAGAAGCTGGGGGATCCCGCTCCAGGGTGGGGAAGGCAGTCTGAGGTCCTCACAGAACTGCTGGAGTTGGGCTTCGACTCTTGGGCACCACAGACACTGCTGGGCACTACTTACAGAAGAGCCGGTTCTGGGGTCCCAGGGCCACAGGGAGGCCAAGGACATCAGGTTCTCACTCTTGGACATCCCAGATGCTTGCGAAAGAGCAGAGAATGGTTGGGAACCCTTGGGCAGACTCTGGTCCAGAGGCCAAAGGGAAAAGGGTAGGAGGAGAGTTCTGACAGGTACCTTGGAGAGGAGAGTCCTTAGCTTGGAAGGCAGGTGGCTGTTTTGGCTGAAACTGTGGCTGGAGCACAGGAAGGCTTCCTGGCAGGAGGTTAGATGCCCTGCTCCTTAGGGGAAGACCTGTTCCATTGCTCCAGCATGGTGGTTTCAATGAGCAGAGATGGTCCATGGTTTTAAGGCCTTTATTGTAGAAAGGCAGAGTGGGAGAAAGTAGGGAAGCAGAGGCCAGCGATGGCCACGTGGAGAGAGGAGAAGGGAACGAGGGGAGACAAGGGAGCAAGAGTAAGAGCAAGAGAATAAGAGGTAAGGGAGTAAGAGAGAGAGGAGGGGGCAAGCAGCTCCTTTTATACTGGGCTAGGGAGGAGCATACCTGGCTGTTGCCAGGTAACTCTGGAGGTGGAGTCCAGACAGAATACCAGGAGCTTGGGGCATTGCCTACCTTACTTATAGTCACACACCTCTCTGCAGGGGTTCTAGCTGTGACAGGAGCCAGGGGCCCAGGAAGCATGGCTGAATTCCCATGGCCCCTTGAAGGTGAAAGCCACCCCCCCACTGCCGCAAGTCTCTGGGGTTCCAGGCCTGTGCTGGGACCAGGCTATCTGTACACAGCTCACCGCCCCACAAAAAGCCACCCAGGACAGTTTCTCCCTTATCAAATTGACAAACACATCACCATTAAACCACAACCTTTCTGTTCTTGTGTGTGCCTAGAATATCTTGTTAATACAATAATATAAACCATAATACAACTTTAAAAGTCTCACTGCTTTAAAAAATGCCATCATGCTTTAAAAGTTTGTTGTCACTTTAAAAGTCCATAGACTCTCAAGTGTGGGCTCCTGTAAAATTGCAAACCAGTTACATACTTTCTCACTCCAAAATGGAAGAACCAGAACAGAGTGAAGATTAAGACCAAAGCAATGTAATCCAAATCCTATGGCTTAGTGTCTTGAAACTCAGGACCTTCTGGGTTCTAGAGGTTTTGAGTGGCCCATCTCTCCAGAATTGCCATCCAAAGCACATACAGCTTTTCTTGTAGGCTCAAGACAGTTCCACTTTATACCTGTTACTGTCCCTGATAGCAGATAGTCACCATGGTCCTGGCATCTCTGGTGTCCTAGCTTCTCTACTGCAGTAGAGGCTTTATCAGAACTATTGGCCTCTGTAGCTACGCTGACCCTGCCACATAGCCAGCCCTCAGGCACTCTCTATAACCCTGTCCTTCTTACCTCTCATGGCTTCAGTACCAGTACATGTTACCAAGTTCAGTACAACTTGACCTGCACCCTTGCGCTTCTCCTCAGGACTATGGCTTCTGTTCTTCACCCTGAGAAAACATTTCCTAGAGATTTCACATCACTGATGCTGAACTCTCATTAATATAGATGTTTCTTCAACCCAAGCTGACTAGCATCCTTTGTCCAAATAATGCGCAGGTTCAGTGGTACTTATCTCTAGTTATAAAAGATAATTTTTCAGTTTCAGTTGACCAGCATCCACAGATTCTTAAAACAAAATATTGCACAAACAACCCCAGCTTGTTTTGACTTTCCTCTGAAACTTCACAAGTCAGGCTTCCATTGTCTGCATTTCGCCCAACATGCTTCTTTAAAGACCCCACAACAAAGCCCTTGAAGCTCTGAGGTGGTTTTTATTTCTCAAAGTTCTCCCACATGGTCAGTGCATCACAGCAACACCCTACTGCTGGAACCAGCTCCTACATCACCTACTTTTTCTTATGCTGTGATAAAACACTCTGACTGAAGACAGCTTAAAAAAGAAAGAGTTTTGCCATGAACTGTCCAGTTTATGGATTGTCCTAATAGGGGTGACATGGGATGAAGAAGTGAGAGACACACATATACGAAAGTAGGGATTATCCATCCTTTTGTCTTAGCTCCAAACTTTGTCTCTGTAACTCCTTCCATGGGTATTTTATTCCCTAGTCTAGGGAGGAATAGAGTATCCATGCGTTGGTCTTCCTTCTTCTTGATTTTCTTGTATTTTGCAAATTGTATCTTGGGTATTCTAGGTTTCTGGGCTAATATCCACTTATCAGTGAGTGCATGCATATCAAGTGACTTCTTTTGTGATTGGGTTACCTCACTCAGGATGATATCCTTCAGATCCATCCATTTGCCTAAGAATTTCATAAATTCATTGTTTTTAATAGCTGAGTAGTACTCCATTGTGTAAATGTACCACATTTTCTGTATCCATTCCTCTGTTGAAGGATATCTGGGTTCTTTCCAGCTTCTGGTTATTATAAATAGGATTACTATGAACATAGTGGAGCATGTGTCCTTATTACCAGTTAGAACATCTTCTGGGTATATGCCCAGGAGAGGTATTGCTTGATCTGCCAGTAGTACTATGTACTGCCCCACCCGGGGCTCCATCCCATAATCAGCCACCAAACGCAAACACTATTGTATATGCCAGCAAGATTTTGCTGAAAGGACCCTGATATAGCTGTCTCTTGTGAGGTTATGACAGTGTCTGGCAAATACAGAAGTGGATGCTCACAGTCATCTATAGGATGGAACACAGGGCCCTCAATGGAGGAGCTAGAGAAAGTACCCAAGGAGCTGAAGGGAACAACAATATGAACTAACCAGTGCCCCCAGAGCTTGTGTCTCTAGATGCATATGTAGCAGAAGATGGCCTAGTTAGCCATCATTGGGAAGAGAGGCCCCTTAGTCTTGTAAACTTTTTATGCCCCAGCCTGGGCCAAGAAGTGGGAGTGAGCGGATAGGGGATCAGGGCCAGGGGAGGGTATAGGCGACTTTTGGGGTAGCATTTGAAATGTAAATGAAGAAAATATCTAATAAAAATTTAAGAAAAGAAAAAAGGAAGGCAGGGATTGATGAGCGGGAGACGCACCAGCGACCTCCTAGAGGCTTCTTATGTTCTGCATGAGGAAAAAGAAAGTGAGTGGTGTCTGCAAACAGGGCTTCCCCATGCTCCTGTAACCAGGACTGGAGAGGGCTAATAGTCTAGATGAGCTCTATGCTATATATGATGAAGACCACACAGGATCCTCCTCTTGGCCCTTAAGATAACATGGAAGGCCATCTTTAGAACCCATCATTATGGAAAAAGTGGCATGTACTTTGAGAGAAGTTTCAATGTAATTACGCCTCCTTGTGCAAAGGGGACTGTGTTATATCAGGAAATAGAGGACTCAGTAGTTGGTGTTGGCTCAGACTTCTAGAGTCTAACACTGGGCAGTTCATTTTAGGCATATTTAAGCACAGTGCAATTTTGATAAAAGTTTCCTGAAATAGCAGAGTCCTAGGAGGTACTAGTTCATCTTCATCTCCTTCATAGATTTTTAACTTAATTTAAACATCATTTAAATGGACACACAGTACAGGTGATGGTAAAGATTAAGAACTTGTCCCTGTTAGTTTTCTCTTCTTTGGCAGGATATTTGGGCTTTTGTAAACATGGCTGCAGTAGGCATTCTTGCAGACGTGTTGGTATGCACTTGATTTCACACTTCTCCTGGAGTGGAAATGCTAGATCATAAGGTAGGGGTTTTTTTAGTTTGTAAATAAATAAAATTTCCAGATCTTTTTAAAGAGGCATGACTTTTTCACTCTCACCCATAGCTCATCAGCTCAGGTTGATCTATGTCCTTATTGATGGCTTTATAGTTTCTTTCATCTTTATTAAGAGCTGTAGCTCTTACAAAAGATTTCTCACTTGCTTTTTACTAGAGTTTTCATTTAGCATTTTTCAAGTTGACAGAAAGATCCTTTATCAATATGTCAGTATACCAACTATATCAATATATCACCTATATTAGTAGTGAATTCTAAACTTGTACATATTAGAGAATGAAGAGTTGGCTTTTTTTTTTTTTTCTAAAAAAAGACTTACTTTCTTGGTAATAATGGCTTTTGACTTTAACTTTGGCCACACTTTTTGATATATCTGTATCAATACTATTGCTAACATATAGGAATGGCATAGTATTTTAATTGGATAATCTCAAACTAAGTCTTTGTGTGTGATTTCACAATCAAATCAAACAATTGAGAATCTGACTTCTGGCTTTTGAGGAGATGGTTTTACTCCCGTCTCCTGCATCCTACTTCCCTGATGTTGTTAACAGAAGGGTTGTTGTTGTTGTTGTTTTTAATTCCTTCCTTACCTAGGATGCTTATCTTGAAGCATTTATTCTGAAAGTCTTTCTAGTAAAGTCTAATAATGGCTGTTGGGTGCAGGGTTCCTTTTTCTGCCACCGACGTCTAGTTTGTAGGTCATTTGTGTTGTTTGGTTTACTCTAAACTGCTATTTTCTTATTTTAAAAGTATTTATTGTTCAAAATGTTTTATATGTAGGAAAAATGGCAAATGTGTTTGTAAATACTTTCAAGTAAAAGATGCTACTACGAAAAACCCTTGTCATTTCTTTTGAATGCAGTTAAACATTAGCTCAACATTGGATTTTGTAGATGAAATACATAGGTATAGATACAGATGGAACACAGAGAAGGCTGGATGTATTGACTTCATTACTAGCTGTGTAAGAGGTAGTAATAGAACTGTGTGATTTTGTTTTGTTACTTATATCTGTACTATAATGTAGCATACCATTAAAAGGACATTCTCCCTTTAGTGTTTGTAAGGTTATTTTGAGACATAAGGTATAGTTGCCATTCTTACATTCCAACCCCATCCTTGTAGTAGACTAGAGGTGTGAAACCTTTTCTGACAAAGGAGCCAATGACTCATCTCATGATCCAGCCTTCCTGTGGGGATGGGGTGGTGGGTGTGAGCAAGTGCCATGCATACCACAGCATTCTAGAAGACTTGCTTCCTCTGTTCCTTTGTCACTTGTTTTGAATGACTACATGCAAACTATTTTCAGACTTGGTATATGTTTTGGTTATTTGAAACACTACACTATTTATTCTTCTTAAACTGCTGTACAAAAACTTTTAGCAAATAGTCGTATCTTTTAAATGCATCACATTATTTTACAAGAAATACTTTCCTTTTCTAAAAGGAAAAATATAAAGTATACTGTAAAACACTTATGGTTTATTTAGTGTAATATACTAAGTTAACTTGTAATGATTGATGAATTTAAACTGAATTCACAGGTTGACTAAAAGTCAAATGTGAAAGTTACAGTTTTGTTGAATTCTTAAAAAGAATAATGCAAAGCTTGGCTGGCGATGAAATTCAGTGGCAGAGCGCTTGCCTAGCATGCACTTCCTCCTTGGTTGAATCCCAGCACAGTAAAAAATAACAAAACAAAACAACAACAAGAAAAACACATTTTCATACTTTTATACTAATTAGGTCTGCAAAGCTTGTTCATTCACTAATACTTAAAGTTAATCTAGTCCAATTTTGAATATCACTGTGTCTAATTTCATTTTTTAGAGCAAAAAAGTAATTTGTATTAACATTATTTGTTCAGTGCATTATATATGATAACATCAATAAGTTTATTCATATGTATCTAAATATATCACTCTATATGATTTCCGTTCATATGCATAATGTATGTCACATGGCTTCATGAAGACCATTCCTATTAATGCAGACTAGTGACAAAGACTGTACTAATCCCTTGCATGCAAAGAAACCTGCACCAGAGTCCTGATGATTGTTGGAGGCCATTCTTTGGGGGAATTGAACCGGCGTCAGCAGCCTGAGTGCAGTGTGCTTTGAGTGGAATCTGATTTGCTGGATGTAGAGCATATTAACTTCCTAGCTTCTGTCTTTTCACAGAGCTCCTTGGTAGATGTTTATAATCAGTTCTTGGTGGCATTAGAGACGCTGAAGGTGTTCTGGGATGTTATGGATGAAATTGATGAGAAGACCTGGGTGCTGGAACCAGAGAAACCTCCCCGGAGCGCGACAGCACGCAGGATTGCATTAGGTAGGGGAGAAAGATGAGAGTGTTTTCAGGTGTCTGATTTCATTCTATATTATTAACAAAAATAAATTTGAAATGGCATTTAAAATCTTAGATGAAATTTCTTCGTGTAGATTAAACTATTGAAACTCTTCAGAATAAAACCTGATTTTTATTACTACATGGTTAATGCAAATGTTTTAGATGGAAAAGGCTGAGGAGTTTGGTTTTGAAAGGTGACCAATGGAAGTAACATTCAGACAGTGGTTAATTAATGTTAATTAGTACAGAAATTGTGTTGCAGGTAATTCCAAATGAATGCTACTTGGAAGCCTGTATTAGAATTTACAAAGTCTTTATCTTCTGTGGAAGCAAAGATCTGGCAGTCTTCTCTGATGAAATAAAGAGAGGGAGGACACTGAGTTGGGTCATGCCACTGAGAGCAATCTGAGGCACCACGTGAGCCCTCCTATGTGATGAATACCTACTTTCTAATTACTAGAAGTGGCTGCAGAGCAAGCATGGCTGCTGTGCTGCTGCAGTGCCCCAGTCTCTGCCAAATGGTTTTCTTCATGAACAAACAAACAAAGCCTGGGGTAGAGTGTAACCTTCTTAAACTTTTAGATTTCTATCTAAATTTTTATATATTTTTATATATTTCTCACTGCATTATGGTAATAGCTGCTTATAGTCTCCATTTAATATTTTCCTATCTTATTTTATTTTATTTTATTTTATTTTATTTTATTTTATTTTATTTTTGGTCTTGTTAAAAGCTACTTAACAGGATGTATTCCAGTAGACATTTTGAAACAATGATATGAATTGTACTGAAGTCAATGAACAACTTAACTTCTGTACTCTCTGTCCAGCATAATAACTGGCAGACCTGGCAAGATTGATATCTGCAGCATTTTGTTAGTAACACGTTACCTTCCAGTTGGAGATGTCTATTAGTATTTAACTTGGAATAATTAACCAATTATAATGTATTTGTCAACAAGTAGATGCTAAGACTGAAAACATTTTCTTTAGAGAAGTTTTATGATTTATTATCATCATGGCTTCATTAAAATAACTATTCCTGAACGACATTTTCTATTAGTTTCCTTATTGTTCAGCTCAAACAGCCAAGTTTTAGACACATTCTGCATTTACTTTTAGCTCTTCTTCCTGCTTCAAGCAATGATTTGCTGTAGGGCTAACCCTTGAGTGGGGAGATGTGCTCTAATAGCCATTGCTGAAGTGCTAGCACTTTCTGGTTTGTGGTAGACAACAATGCCTGAGACTAATGGGAAGAGTGTGCTCTGTATTGACAAATGAAATGGGCAATTTTTTTCTCATTGAATGTCTATACCATATATTTCTTTTTTACTTTGACCAATTTTTGCCAGATTTGCTTAATTTAAATTTATTATTGCCAACATTAGCAAAAAACTTAGAGAATTTATCATATCACTTTTGTTATACACATGGGCTGAAGTTCATCTTAACTATACTACATAACTTCATCAACTAGCTTTATGGAATTGTACATATACAATACAGTTAAACCTGTAAAAGTATCTAGTGCTAAGTAATTTTTCTTAGCTTCAGAAAGTTTTTTGAGATATTAAGTAAGACAAACATTTGTTTAATGTGAATTAAACATTTGTTATCTTTCAAAAAGCACAAATACAAAGTTTTTAGGTAAGTTTTCTTAGATGTATCAATTTTACCAGATATAACACTATTTTTTTACATGACCATAATTATATGAAATATTAAGTTTGTAAAAAAGGGTTATAAAAAGTAATTTAGTAATTTACATGTATGATTTCTATATACTAAAGGCCTTTATAATGTCACTTAAAATTTTTATTAAATGTTACTGGAACATAATTAGCAGCATACCAATTTAAGTTAATCATATGCATTTTGGACTTGTCTTTTGAAACTTGAGGTCCCTATCTTTAATGATAGTCATGATTTCAAAAATATGGCTCAGTGTTAAACAGTGTTGTTTTCTACACAACCCTAAAATAATTTGCTAGTTTTTCCTGAGATAAAATAGGTGGCCAGATCAGTGCGCATGGATTTGTACTGGCTTGCCTGACAAGCTCAAAGTCACATCTAAAAGTCTTATTCTTTCATTCAGGGAAGAATGTTTCCATAAACATCGAGGTAGACCCCAGGCACCCTACCATGCTTCCTGAGTTTTGCTTTCTTGGAGCTGAACATGGTATGTCATCTTAAAGTTACAGATCTGGAACAGGTTCATAAAACCCTGTCTAACATTATCAAATATTCCAAAATATTAAGATTATAATAGTTTTAATAATACATTTTTCATTTTGAACTGTACACTTTCTTACAAAATAGGGAATTGAGATTTTAAGCCAAATAGCTAAACAAATGCTGTGGCAGTGGTTGTTACAAAACAAAAGCAATGAAGCCCAAATTATTAAAACTTTTTTCTTTTTAATATCCACAGTGACGAAACCCCTGGGAATGAAGCTGAGTGGTAGCATTCATTTATGGTGGGTGCCTTGGCTGTAGGACTGGGACTGTTCTATGGCTTAACAAACTTTATAGGTTTGTTTGTTTGTTTGTCTTTAGGGATCCAGAAAATAGTCTGTTACAAAATTTGAAAGATGTTTTAGAAATTGATTTCCCAGCTCGTACTATCTTGGAAGAATCTGTAAGTTTAATTATTAGTTTCAATAGTCTACATTATGTTAATAATAAAATTTAAATGCTTCTCTCAGGAAAATAAGGCTGAAAAAGAAAAGAAATTGGAAGAATGTTGCAAAATAGTGCTCTTAGTTACAAGTAACACTAGCATCAATGGACTTGTTAACTGTCTGTTAGCTAGTTTCTTAAAGGGATCTGTTCATGATCTTTAGCAGGGAAGTGGTTAATGACAGATACACTTATTAAAACTACAAAGAAAAGAAGAGACACTAATGAGATGTTTGGGGTTTTGTACTGTTTGCTATAGATGACTACAGTACAGTTTTAATTAGTTAGCTGTAAGTTTGTGAAGGACAGCAATAGTTTTTCAGAAGTGAGCAGCAGCATTGATACTGTAAAGATAACAGTTGGCTTTGGACTGAGCTACTGCCATTAACACTAAGTGATGGAGATCACCTTCTTGTTCCCTTTGCTGCAGAACTGTGGCGATCTGGTGTTCACTAGCTCATGTCAGAACTCTCTTTGTGTAGACACAGAAATGACTGTGAACATGGAAAAATGGCTAAAACATAAAAATCTTGCCAGCCAAAAATGAAATCTGTGTATATGTGAATGCAGAGGGAATACCGTGATGAGACTAGGTGTTATCCCTGCTTGTATGTTCCCCAGTACAGAAGCATACTTAAAACACAGATATAGAAACAAATATATTTGTTCTTCCTAACCTTACTTATCCACATTCAACACAAACACTTTTCTTTTGAAGGACTTTAGCATGGACTGTGGAATCTGTTATGCCCATCACCTGAATGGTGCCATTCCTGATCAAGTGTGTAATAATCCCCAGTGTGGACAGCCTTTCCATCAAATATGTCTGTATGAGGTAAAACTAGTAATTCTCTACACAGAAAATACAGCATTAAAATAATTTGTTTTCCTAAAGTACTTCTCTGGTTTGCACAAACTCCTCTTACTAGTTAATTTCACACACCCACAGGCTTCATTTCTTCATCTTGTAAGCTATTGAGTGTGCCAGGGAGAAAAACAATCTAGAATATACTCATGAATAGCATATTGACACATAATAAATATGTGGTAGGTATAACTGAAGTCTCACTGAATATCTGCTACCAGTATGCAAGTTCTCTAGTCGTGATGTGCCAGATGAGGAAGGCAGGAATGGGGTAAGGCATAAAGTCATTAGGTAGTTTGTGCTACTGTGCATATACATAAATGAATAAAATAATTCTATTTTGGATGGTCAAAGGTTCTTGTGACGCTGAGCATCTCTTTTCTACATGAATTGTGCTTCCCTCTCTCAATCAGTTAGTTCCTATAGCACTCCTGTTAGGGTACAGCTTATATGATTGACTGTCTTTGTGCAAAGCATCTTACAGTGGGAAAATGCCATTAAGTTTTCTGTCTTTCTCTCTTGAAATATGGATAGTAGTTGGAGCTGTTTACCCTTTCTTAATAGGAAACATAGGGATAGTCGTTTTACTGTTAGCAATCATAAAAATACCAGGTCTACTTGGGAAAGTATAATGGAATCTGAACTTTCTTTTGTAATACTGAATATTGATTTTAATTAAAAAAAAAACTGATTGCCTCATTGTCAGTGCAGTGAAAATTAACCCACTGTTGAAGTAAGATCAGAATCTCAAAATCCTAAGATACTTTTACAGAGAAATTGTTGATATGTGATTAATTGGCTTCATTAGTGAGCCACAGGAACTTGTATGTGTCTCTCTCTGTGTAAGTCTCTTTTGCATGTAAAGTTAGTGTTATTGTCAGCCAAGTCTTAAAGGGCCTATAATTTGCTTATACAGTAGAAGTTTATATTCCAAATTTTGATAGTGATTTCTCAGTTATTTAATATAATAGTAATTGGACATTGGCTTAGAAAGAGTTTCCCTTTTATAGAACAAACCCAGTCAATGTCCATCTGGATGGCATGTGTCCACTGACATGATCTACACTTTTTTCTGTGCAGTGGCTGAGAGGGTTGAGCACCAGCAGACAGAGTTTTAACGTCTTTTTTGGTGACTGTCCCTATTGTAGTAAGGTAAGCCAGTTGTCATGACATATGAAATGTCAGTCATATCTTTTGTAAAGTGTGCCTGGTTCTGAGGAACGTGTTATAGAAAGTGGATATGTAGCAAGCTTATCTAACGGCTTTTAGATGTATTGTTCTTTATTTAATCAAATTATGATAGTTTCTTATGAGATATATAATCTTTGAACATACCTTAATTTTCAAAGTATCTTTGATCAAAAAGATTTATGCCTTCTAAATTTCTTGGTGATCTTAAAGTATTTTGAAATTGTGTGGTGAAATAATTTCTAAGAAAAGTCAATGGTAAATTAAAATAGTATTTTAATTCTTAAGAGTGTGACCAAAATTTTGTTAAAATATATTCTCTCTCTTTCTCTTTTAAAGCCAATTACTTTGAAAATGTCTGGGAGAAAACCTTGAATGGAACCTACCTGTGAAGAGATGGAATGCTTAAAAATTGTTTAAAAATAAAAACAAAAGCAAAAACCAATTTATTTGATGACTTCAGAGAAAATACAAAGCAAGAAATACAAATATCAGCAGACAGAATATAGTGATTCCATAGTAATACACATCTGTCTTTGTCTCTTCACTCAGAGTCAACTGAAAAACTGCAGGCCAAAATCTTGGAGAACTTTCCAAGTCTGTGACTCCCAGATTACCCGTGGGCGTGTATCTGTACCGAGGCAGGGATCTTGGCTTCCTGATGGGATCTCTACTAGTGCATTCCAGATAGGGCTTACAATATGAACCTTGGAAACTCGTATAGCTGGGTGTTTGTTGAAGACTCTGCATTTCACTGAAAATATCAGAATACTCATGTATTTTCCTTGTTCTTGAGTTTTCCTATGAAAGAAATATATTTTGTTAGATTTGAGTTATCACGGCATTTATTGTGTACTCTTCAACAGTGCTAAATTAAACAACATACCAAGCAAGTCTGGTCATTAACACCCCTTGCTGGCATCTAGCACATCACTATAGTGCAGACCTATTTGGAAGGCTGCGGCTGTGCTGCACTGAGGCAGTGGGATGTCATTTCATGTGTCTGGAAACAGGAACAGTTTGACTGCTGTTTGACTGCTCACTAACTTGAAGGAGGTCCAAGGTTGTTCTGTTTCTGCTTTAGCTTGGTGACTTCTGGCACACCCCCTCCTTCGACCAATTAGTGAGTAATTTAGAAAAAGATAGCTTCCTTTTTAAGAGAGTAGACAAATGGCTGTCCTCTTCACTGTTAGCTTTTTCCATCATACTGCATCCTCTGAACTGCCTGCCACCCTTCAAGGAGCATGTATGTCTTCAGCTCCTCCTGCTACACGGTCACTTTGAAAGATCAGAAAGGATATGTGCATGAGAATATGTGTTGGCCAGGCAGAGTGATATATGCCTATATGTCTATAATCTCAGTACTTCAGATTTCTGAGTTCAAGGCTAGCCTGCTCTCCATACCAACTTTCAGGTCAGCCATAGCTACAAAGTGAGATTCTATCTGAGACAATGCAAAAATGAAACAAAACAAAAATACATTTAGGAGAGATGTGAGATTCACATGGGAATAGCTTTTTACTGATAATCTTGGTCACTAGAAGAAAATAATTGACTTTTTGCTCCAAGATACCAAATCATTCTCACATAAAAGGAAAGAAACCCACTGTCAAATTCCCAAGGGCCAAGAAACATTGGAAAGTTGGTTATATAACTAGTCAGGAACAGAAATCACACTACTAGAATGTTAAACGGAAACTTCTGTGACTTTTACAGTGTCTCTCAGCAACCACTAGTGACATCACATTACTCCTATGGTTGGAAAAGGCAGGCTATAGTACAAAGTTATACAATTTCTTCATTTAATAGAACTTATCCATTTGTTTACGTTTCAACTATGGTTGCTTTTGCACTGACATAGTACACTTGAATAGTTCTGGCAAAAACTATGGGTTATAACACCAAAAATATTTTCAATCTGCACAAAAATTTTGCTGGGCTGGAGTGTAACTCCACGGTAAAGTTCCAACTCAGACCCAAGTATTCCAACATGAAAGGCTATAGTAGGTGTCCCACATCAGATTACAACAGAAGGGAAATAGATAACATGGGAAAATGTAGTGCTCTCTCTCAGGTTGCAGTATATATATGGCTGCAAGTCTGTTACTCTAAGACTAGGTAACTTTGGCACAGCTGGTTTCCATTAGCAAGGGCTTAAAGCAATGCAGTGATCCATCTGTAGTCTACTGGCTCTCAACTTAGAGTGGTGTTCCCTCACAGAAGAGAACACAGTCTCTGAAGATATTTGTGTTGTCACAACTAGGAGGAAGCATTATTAGCATCTAGTAAACATGCACCAGGTGTGTTAGCAAAGTCATCCTACAGCAAATAGTTAAGCCCTAATGACAACAGTACGGCTTCCAGAAGACCATCTTGAGGGCATCACTAACTTTGACTGCACATTACAGTCATGTGCAATGGGTATCAAACTAATTCTTGAAGAATTAAAGGAAAAGTTAAATGTAAGTAAAGAGAATCTTAGTAGAGATATGAAAATATAATCCAGTCCTATAATTGAAAATCAACTTAGAAGAATCAGACCGTTACTGGCTAGGTTCAACTGCTAATTCAACCCTGATGGTTTGACAGTTACCCTGACATTAGGCCAAAGAAATACCCAAAGAGCAAGACTAACGTAAAGACCCTGCGCCTCAACTGCCGTGTGTAAGAAGTATTCCATGCACGCGCTCAACACTTGGGGAATAGGACAAAGGGCGGAAGTATAATATGGATGAAGTTAAGGGTGAAAAGTCTTCTAATTTTATGATAATGTGAAGCCATAAGTAAAACAAGCTCACCAGACTCCGATCCACAGTGGTATTTTGGAGATGTTTTATCTCATGCTTTGTTTGGGTTTCTCTGCTTGTTTGTTTTTACATTGTGTATCTTTTGCTTATATATTATGGTTTCTGATTTTGTGTGTATATGAGTTTGCCTCTATGTGTGTGATCCAAACACACACACACACACACACACACACACACACACATATATACACACACACATATATGTATATATATACACATGTATGTATATATGTATATATACATGTATATATATATGTATGCACGCATATATATATATATATATATATATATATATATATATATATATAATGTTATTTGTGCTTTTTCTTTTTCTTTTTTTTCCTGGTTTGATTGGTTTTTGTTATTTTTAATTTGCCAGTTTGTTTTCTAGGGAGAGAGAGAAAGGAGGTATGTAGTTGGATGTGTAAGAGGTTGGAAGGTCATGAGGGTAAACCATGATCAAAATATATTGTATGGAAAAAAAAAATCACACAGAGGGAGCAAGGCTTAGTGGTTAGAGCTCTGCAGTGTTTAAAGACTGACGGACTTAGAATGTGCTGTAACACTGCAGTGAAACGTGTAGTCTAACAGTGGAGGAAAATTGCCCAGTAGTAGTTCCACTGACACACTTGGCTAATTAAAAAAAAAAAATCCAAACCTATTCAGTTAGGAAAAGGAAAAACTTGTAACACAAAATGATGCTTTGATAAGGAAAAAAGTTCTCTCTCTCTAGAAAACAAACTGGCAAATTAAAAATAACAAAAACCAATCAATCCAGGAAAAAAAGCACAAATAACATACATACATAGAGGCAAACTCACATGCACACATACAAAATCAGAAACCCACAATGTAAAAACAAACAAGTAGAGAAACCGAAATAAAGCACCCTAGAAGAGGATCAACAATATGAACTAACCAGAACCCCCAGAACTCGTGTCTCTAGCTCCATATGTAGCAGAAGATGGCCTAGTCGGCCATCATCGGGAAGAGAGGCCCTTTGGTACTGCAATCTTTATATGCCCCAATACAGGGGAACACCAGGGCCAAGAAGTGGGAGTGGGTGGGCAGGGGAGCAGGGAGGGGGAGCCGGGAGGGGACTTTCGGAATAGCATTTGAAATGTAAATTAAGAAAATATCTAATAAAAAAATTGAAAAAAAATCTCTAAAATACTACTGTGAATCGGAGTCTGTTGAGCTTGTTTTACTTATGGCTTCACATTATCATCAAATTAGTATACAGGAAAATATACAGGAGTGAACCTCAACTCCTCCCTCATGCTGTACACAGGAATTCAGAGGCAAAATTCAACTATGAACAAACAGTATTAAAGAGGTAGCAAGAGGCTGAGCATATTACAGAAGTATGATAAGGATCCTGTATGTAGACTATGTAAATGATTTCCAGCCCTTAGAAAGACATTCCATAGAAGATATATTCATGGCCAGTAACATCAATGTTATTAGGCATCATATAAATAGCTGTACTCAGAGGTGAATGCTAGTATACATAAATGTTGGAGAAATGTTGGCATGACCAGAACATATAAGAGGCCCAGTCACTTCGTGCATATTGGCTATCATCTCACACTTCCTTCTTTGTGGGGTTGGGGAGTGATGCCCATGCCATGGCTCATGTATTGAGTTCAGAGGGCAGTTTGTGGGAGTCAATCATTTGCTTTTCACCAAGTGAATCCCTGGGATCAGACCCAGGTGGTCTGTGGCAAGCATCTTTACTTGGTAAGCCTTTTGGCCTCCCTATGTGCCAAATTTTATAATTGAACATATTTATTCAGTGGTCTAGTAATTCCATGTGTGCAATTTCCATAGTAGACTCAGGGCAGAATTAATAACAAAACTTTGTATAAATATATTAAACCAGAAATGATTCATGTGTTCATTAGAAGGGAAATGGATACATGAATTGCACAATGATAAGGAATTATTGGTATATTGATGAACACAGAGAAATCTCAAAAGGTAATAAATGAAAGGGGCAGACCTAAAATACTGCATGCTACTACATACAGTATTACTGCATGGTCATAGACTTACATGTAAGAGGCAAAGCCAATCTCGAGGTGAGAATCGGAACTGATGCTGGAGTTGGAGGACCGAGCAAACAAACAAAGGGCTGCTGGAGTGAAGACATCAGTACCAGCATCCCACTGCCAGGCAGGCCAATGCGGATGCATCTGTTTACTTGAAACCTGGGTGTCTACTTTCACAGGACTGTCTTGCCTTGCAGGACAGGAGATGCCAATATACACTAAAGACATAGAATTTCTGATTTTGTCACCATGCAGTATTTATGTTTAACTTTACAAGTGGGACTATAAAATATGCCCATTTGAAGTAGATTTTGGCATATAAGTTTAAAATAAAACCACAAATAATGCTATTTCATACTGAATAAATGCAAGAGATTCCTTTGCACACTAACAGCACATTTCTTTCTGATAAACTTGTTTGCTGGTTGGATGAGAAATGTATAACTCCACTTCTAATTTTTGACTCAGCTGCCAAGAAGTTCAGAGCCAAATTCAGTGCTCAGTTTAGTGATTAACATCCCAGCTGCCTTGTACATCAGTATGTCTTGGTAGAGGGTGAGAAAGGTGGGGTATTAAATTACCCCACTTCACATGGTGAATGGCTTCAAACCATTTGAGAATGATGGTGCACAAATCAAAGGAAACACTGGCTATACTGATGTAATTATACTTTCATTTTTCTCTCCAGATACATTTTGTATGCTTTGCTTTCCTATCATAGGATGTGGGCGAAGGGAGGGCTTTTGCTGTTGTCTGCCTGAGTCATATGCAAAGGGCAAGGTACTCTCCATCCAAACAATTCCAAACACAGCCTACTGACAGGCAGGTACTAACTTTATGTTTGATGGTAAGGATTAGAGGAGAGGAATCAAGTAAAGTGCAGAGTATGCAGGGGAGGGTCCCTAGTGGATGGTGGATAGGAAAAGAAATCCAAGTGTGCTTCATTACCTTAGGGTTGTGGAAAGTAATCAGATTCGATTTTGTATCAGATAATCCATAATCTATTCACACGTATGCTTGCTTCTGTTCCTGTGACAGTTACTTGATTTTACCAGGAGGACAAATATTTCTATCCTCATTTGACAAAAACAGACAACCTTCACCTTGGGGGCAGGGAGTGGGTCTGTATTCCCAAAGTGTTTATTCTAATGTGATAGCAATAAAACCCCTCCGCCCAGCTCTCACCAGTGCTGCCAGCCTGCTCTGCAGCATTGTGGGCTGGCTGTCTTCCTGCTCCTCTCTCAGCCTCCTTGCTCTTGTCTCCCTGTAGACTTTCTTTGTGAACTTAGCTGGGATCTCATTGGCTGGTTTTCTTGTAGCCTTTGGTGAATCAACCTGTTGGTATGGAGTAAAAAGTTATAATGAAATGAAAACTATGACATTAAAAAAATTCACTCATATGCAGATTCTTTAAAAACCTAAGCTGGCTAACAATGGGCTTGAGAAAGAAAGAAAAAACAAAAGCAAAAAATGGCTACTATGGAAAAAAAAAAAGCAATACCTAGCAAGATCCAGATCCTTTCTCATCAATGGGAAAGACCACTTAAAGTGGTCTTAAAGTGATACATCACTGTTACACACATGCTTTAAAAATTATCTCTACAAAAAACTTGCTTACATTGAAAATTGTATTTTTATGGAACACTGTCACATTTTCAAACTGCATGTGAATTCATTATTAACCTTTGCTGTGAGTGGAACCAGTTATCATTGTAGCTTAAGTTCCTATTAATTAAAATCTTATTTTCCTATTGTTGAAGAGAGGCTAATTGATGTGAAAGTTTATAGGAGCCTATGATGTTGCTTACATAGAGTGCAGTAACCTTTGTGTAAGACAAGTTCATGTCGTCTAGTAGTGGGTACTAATACCAGAGGTCAACATCATGACAGGCTCAGTCTCTTAGGCTTCTTTTGCACACGGTGGTGACCTCTGGGAAATGACTGACTCTCAATAACCTTGAGTAGACACAGAACTAGAGGGCAGATTCTACGATACAGGTGGAGAATTGAAAGCCAACAGAGGTCCTTGAGTGAAGTGTTTGTACAGCAGCTTCACAGTTCCAGCAGCTCAAAGTGCTATTGCCTTTCTCCCTGAGTTAAATGGAGAGCAGGACACAGGAACAGCAGAAGGGGAAATAATGGAGTAGCCAGTGCCAAAATAGAGAATAAATTATGCTGGCTGGGCAAATAGAGTCTTAATTTGCAGTCTCTCAATTTCCAGTTTCTATTGCCAAGTGTGTTCCTTCCTTCTCTTTGAAATAGGCTGGTGCTCTGAAGGCGGGCTCAGTTGTCACAACACTCCTTTCCTCTCACCTCCTCCTGGATCTCGGCATCTTAATGAATGGCAAAACCACTGCCTTTCATTAACCTGCAGATTGGGAGTATTTCCCAATCACTAGAAGTTTAACTGTTTTTCACCCTCCCTCTAAGTCCACTGGGAAATTTGATGGGACCTACAAATGTCCTCCCTGTCATCAGCTGGGTAAGAAATGCAGACTTGTTATTTATTTAGTTGATATAAAATGAGAGTCCCCATACTTGTTTCACCCCCCCCCCCCCGAACACTGGTATAGCAGTCATTGTGAAACCTCTGGATTAGTTGAATATTTTCCCTTCCATCTTTATTGAGATACAATCAACATGAATATTTAAGTTGTCTGCAATGATAATTTGAAATTCTCACATTGTAAAATACCATGAATAAGTCCATATATTTATCACATCTGTGTGTGTGGTGGCGTAAGAATATGACATCTATTTTCTTAGTAGATTTCAACCACATGGCTGAGAATTAAGTATAGCTGACATGTAGAATAGACTTCTATAAGTCATAACTGAAATGTTTGTGTCTTTAACCAACTTTCCCCCATTTTCCCCACCTCCAAACTTCTGGTATCTACCCCTCTACTCTTCAGTGTCTTGTTGTATTAGATTCCACATCTGAGTTACAGCTATGCAGTGTCTGTCTGGACCAGTTGGCCATGTTTAACTGAGTATTAATGGAAAGAGGGGAGTTCTTTCTTTTCTAAAGCTGATGACCTTTTTTACCCAGTGCATTACTTTTATCCATTTGTCAGTGCATACTTCTTTCCCTACTACAAATTAATAATAAAATATTCAGGCCTCTGTGATGAGATTTCATTTCTTCTGGCTAAGCATTCAGAACTGTGGATATTAGGTTGTATGGACTGTTGTTAGTTGCAATAACTGAGGACTACTAGTCTGTCCTATGTATGAAGCATTAAAAGTATCAGTTTTCTCTCCAGAGCCTATGACCAGTGAACAGAATTGGGCATAGTAGATTTCATCACATCTGAGGCTTCCTGGAAGAGATGGTGCCTTTTGGACCCGGTCAGTGGCCGGAGGATGGAGCTTCAATTCCATTGACACTTCTATCTAATAAGGAAAATGCTTTATAGCGCTAAGAGTAAGATGGAATGAGTTAATTCATAACTTTGAACAGAGTTAAACTTTCTTATTTACAAAGATATGAAAAGAAATACAAAACACTTCCGGCATCTCAGAGTATCAAAAAGGGCACTACCCAATATGTATCGCTTTCAAGGAAACTCACTACTTAAATGAGATAATATTTTGCTTAATTTTCTTTACACTGTTCTATAAAACAGGAACACTTTATACTCCTAAACAATAATAATAAAGTCTCCCAGCCAGAGATTTATGTTCCATTTCTCTCATATAGAAAACATACAGGAAGACAAGCTCAGAGAATTCTTATTTTTTCTTTTTTTCCAAATTTTTATTAGGTATTTTCTTCATTTACATTTTTTTGAAAACTAAAGCTCCTCCATGAAGCTTTGTGCTCCAGCACTATGCATTCCTCCACAAAGCTCTGTAACCCAGCAGTATGCACTCCCCTTTGACTTGCTGGACCTTGGGTTCAGGCTGAGAAAAGGACCCACATTTTTCTGTGTGTGATGAAGGAAACTAGAACCTTCAAACTGACCCACAGCTTTCTTTCTGCCTTGAAATGGGCCATTCATTTTAATTCCTGCTCCTCAAGGAAGAGGTTCAGCCACTGAAATATGACCTGGAGAAAGAGGCAGGGCTGCATGCTGAGGTTCTGTGGTTGGGTTTACACTCTGAGAACCCAGGAGCTGAAACTAACCTAGACAAGCACTGGGAGATGCGGTTTCATTCACTGACTTTGAAGGAGTAAAGTGGAGAGGGTGGGCAGGGGGATAGCGCAATGGTAGCATGCCTGCTAGAGCAGACATCAATCCAAACCTAACACAACACGGTATGAAAAAAGCAAGCGAGCAAAGCCATAGGTTTCTTGGGTGGCACAAGCAACTGTGGGGCCATCTAGACCAGGAACCTTGTAACCAGACCAGCCTGGTGACAGCAGCCACCTCCAGGGCTGCTGGATGGCCCTGCAAGTGAAGGCTATGCTTTTCAGGAAAATTAAAACAACAGCATCTCTGCTATGTTGGTGAAAATTCATTTCCAGTTTAGCTCCAGAGAAAATCACTGAGTACTATAAATGTTCACCACACTCATTCAAACATCTATTAGTAAAATACCTCTCTTTGCTTTGCACAATCATGCTATGAATTCACAGAGATTCTTACACTAGTGTGCTACTTTCTAAGTCAAATGGAATTAAGACTGTTAAATTTTAAAACTTTCATTTTAGAATTAAATAATATGCCGAAAAGTTAAACATCCATAATCCCCTTTCCTTTCAATAATAAAAGGTAGAAAACATGTATATGAATATGTGTGCTCTGCCAGGTACATATAATGATATTTCTAAATATCTGTCAGGGAGTACTAGTTTGTTTCCTACCCTGTCAAGTAGCAGAAGCATCCCACATGCATAGTAGCAAGGTGTGCGGAGTGACTGAGAAAGCGACTGGCACTTGGAAGCACAAATTTGTAGCCCCCAAGTTGACAGTCTTTGATGCATATGATTCTATTAGGGAAGCATCTACTGCAGATATCATCCTGTGTGCATTGCTCAACGGACTGAGGACAGTGCAGTTATGACAGCATGGATCAACATTTGCTGGTTTGATTTTTGTAATATTAATAGAAATCTGTAAACTGTAGAACTTAAAATTAAGGTGCAATTTACCCATAGATAGTCAAACTATATTTTTGATATATTTAAACAAATATGTGTACATAAAATGGTATAGAAACAAAGTCATTAATTAAATACTGATAGTGCTGTAGGATATGTCTTCTTGCCTACATATTGAGGGTGATCACACTGATAACAGAAATTAAGATTTTAAAGTTAATGTTATTTTTAAGTAGTGTTTCTTAAAATCAAAGTGGTCTAATCAAAAGGAACAAAATATTTTTAATGAAAGCTCATTGGAAAATGATCTATATTGTGTTATTTTGTGCTTGAAAAAGGTTTCACAACAAATCCTTTTTGATTTGGAGAACTGAACACTGTGGAGATAATGACTGAAATTTTATACCAGAAGTTATAGTAGTTTTTAAATGCTGTCTTTTACATTTCAGTTATGCTTATGAAATTGAAAATAACAAAAAGGGTGAAAATCTTCTTACATCTTAAGTCCTGACCATGACTGTGAGGGGCACAGTGTCAGGGAAATGCTGTTTTGCTTTGTTGGAAAAGTCATAAAAATACAAAAGTCAATACAACTGTTAAAATAAGTCTCCATAATTACCAAGATCAAAATCCAGTGGCTTTTTATTAAACATGAACTTTTGTTCTGCCTCCTGTAACATGTAAACAGTACTGACAATTGGTTTGTGAGGCACTTGCTACAATAAAATGTAATTGTGTCACGAGAGAAAGGTGACAATCAGGGGATCATGAAAAAATTACATATTATCACTGCTAGTTAATTAGCCATGCAAACCCTCCTCAAACAGATATTCTCTTCTATTAGGAATGATTACTATGCGGGCCTGCAGATGTCAATACCACAGCCATTCAAATACTTCTTTTCCTACTAATTGAAGGTTGTAAAGCTCTTGTGCCAAGGTTTTGCTTCCAAAGAGCTAATTTATGACTAGAAGGATATTTTATGTCTTCAGTTGCAGCAGCTACAAAATTCAGCAAATCAGAGCCATCTGTGCACTGAGACTTGACTCACCATTCACCCAGCAGCCACGCTACTCTGCATCCTGCAGTCCTGGCTCACAAGCACTTGTGATGATCCAAAGTTCATAAGAAAAGTTACAAGTGAACGGCATTCTAACCCTAACTTGTACCTCCAGCAGAAAAGAACTCCTTCCACATGCATGCATGCCTGTCTGTCTGTCTGTTTGTGTGTATGTCTGTGAAATACTGTTGTTAATCAGAGACTCGGCTTTCTACCATCCTCTTCTGAGAATCTTTGACTTTATAATTGTTTAATTTAAGAATTACTTTTTAAAATATTTTTGGTTGTGAGCCTAGCCTTTAATGGCTAAGCCATCTCTCCAGCCCTCATCAGTGGGAGGAGAGGCCCTAGGTTCTGTGAAGGTTCTATGCCCTAGTATAGAGGAATGCCAGGACTGGGAATGGGAGTGGGTGGGTTGGGGAGCAGGGAGAGGGGTGAAGAGATAGGGGATTTTTGGAGTAGAAACTAGGAAAGGGGATAACATTTGAAATGTAAATAAAGCAAATATCTAATAAAAATATACAAAGGCAAAAAAATTACTTTTTTTTTTTAAAAGTTGATATGACAGCATGTATTCAAAGAGACGCAATAAAGGAAATAAATTCAATAACAACTTTGCTAAGAAACCCTTCTACAAACTGAAAGGTCAACAGATATGTATCAATACTATCTAACAATATTACCCAGCTCCATGTTATGGTGAAACTTGGAGACAAAGCCACAGGGCTCAGTAGTGAGAGAAAGCTTAAAGAAGCACATAAAGTCTCGCCTGAGTCAAGGCCAAGTAGCCTTTAGCTCCCTCTTTCCTGCATCAGGAAATCAGTCCATAAGGCCATCAGTGATTGCTTCATTCCTTATCAGCACACAGTAGGAACAGATCCCATTCTAAGATACAACACAACACAGTAATGTTCATGTTTCTTAGTGATGGATTAACAGAAATAGGAATTAATGTAGCAAGAAAGTTACTTTTGCCCTGAGGTGTCTCCACGGACGCACTTTCACAGTGTGCGATTAGCAAGAACACAGGGATTATGTTCTACTTACTTTTTGACGGGCTGGAGTCTGCACATGGACACTCTGTACTTTAGTGGAAAATTCCAGTGGCCCTAAAGGTACTCCATCTGGATTCAAAATTTTCTTGAGCTTCTGATAGTCTGGCTTGTCATCATAAGTTAAATTTTGAACATACATCAAGTATTTGATGAGTTCACCTGTGAAGTATCAAATTTTTAATGTGTCACTCAGAATTGGGAAGAATTATCAAAACTCAATATCTTTCTGTTACCCCCTTTCCTTTAAATCACACACAACCCTACCTGACTGAACAAAAAATAAACAATTCTATAAAAATAATTTTAAAAATGTTTTAATAACTGGTATGATATGCTGACATTGGGATAAACTGACAATGTTGATATGCTTACAATGGCTTATATCAGGTGGAAGTCCCTGCACAATTATGAAGTATAGCAACTAACAAATACTCAAAACTACAGTCCATCCTGAAAGAGCTTCAGACATCTTTCAGGTTGAATATTTAAATATTCACTTAAAAACAAACATTCCTCATTATAAATCTAACTTCAAAGGAAAAACACATTGCAAGTTATATGTCCAGGTTTCATTTTACTGTTCTTTGAGGATACTTAGACATCAGCATAGATTCATGTTTTTAGTCATGACTGATTTAACAAGGGAGGAGTCCTCCCTTGTGTCCTCTACACCTCAGTATCCTAGTGCACCCTGCTATTCTTGATATTCTAGGTCAGTAGGATGAGGGGTTTTCTATTTTCTCTCCAATGTAAAAGTATGTCACCAGAGCTACATAGTAACTTCTCATCTCAGCTTTTATTTATTTTAGTGATGAGCTTTGATGCCAAGGCCTCACATGCTTAGCCAAAACTCAGAGACTGAGCAAAGCCACTAACTAGTTTTTAAAAAGGAACACAATTATTAATTAAAAGGGGTATACAGTGTTGCATTAAAATGTCTATTCTCTGTACTTCTGTTTCAAAAGGGTTATGGTAAAATCATATTTTCATTTGCTTACATTTATATATGATTTTACCGTTTAAGAACTTACTATTGGCCCAGATATGAGTGCTCATTCTTTCTCCCTTGGGTGTTTATATTCCATAGCCAGAAAGTTGGGACAGCTCTGTGAGCTGAGGAGTAACTTCTGACACCTTACTGTCCCTCAAGTCCTCCTACCAATCATAGAGACACTGGGTTTCACTCTCTAGAGAAAAACTTCCAAAAGGAATAATCACATCCTTTCTTTCTGCTAAAACCAGGGTGATTTTTAAAAAAACTGTGTATGTGTATATATGTGCGTACACACAAGTACATTCACACAGGCATGTGGGAGTATAAGAGGTCAAAAAAAGTCTTTAGTTCCTGGAGTTATAAGTGATTGTGACCTCCTCAGTGCAGGTACTGGAGACTAAATTCTGGTCCTCTGCAAGAGCAGTAAACCCACTTACTAGCTGAGCCATGTCTCCAACCTACCCAAAGTGACCATTCCAAACCACCAAAGAATTATCTAGAAATGAAGAGCTAATGTGGTTAAGATAAGAGTTCTTGGCTTTGTTATGTGTTTTTAACAATCTAGCAATTAGGCAACTTGCTTTCCCCTTTGCTGTCTAACTTAAGAGACATATCAAGCTCTGTTGTCTTACACCAAGTCTACCAGATTACTGGTAGCCAGCTCCCGTTTTAGAACATAATTTAACTGACATGTGCTGGTATCCCTCTGGAAGCTACCAAATCCAATTCCTAAAGAAATATTCAACAATACTCTCTGCTATTTTCTGGGACATTTTATGCTGATTTTTCATTTTGTTATAGCTGGTAAGCTAAGCTTCATATAGACTACAAGTCTGTTTAATAAGAAGAACCCAAATGTAGAACAGAGCTGAGTTTCTTGAAAACAAGTGTCTGTCAGAAGACAAAGGCAAACTCCCAGCATAACACCAACTGAGCATAGCTGTACAAAAGACCTGGTGGTCACCAGTATGGTATGAGTCAGGCTCAGGAGGCCAAAAGGGAGAGGACCACCTCCATTATGGATTTATTATCATGAGCCTCAAGCTTCAAGCGTTTTGATGAAGCACTGATATAAACATTACCCTTCCACAATCTGGGCTTATTCCATGAAGTGTACTCTTCGAATGACTTGGGAATTTCCAGAGCTACTAAACACAATGCATAGAGTATCATGGAATTACTACACTCTTGAGTCATCTCCTTTTTTGAATAGTAACACATTAAGCATCCTCACTGACTACCAGTTCAAGACATAGAAATCTTCTGAAGCTATCACATGAGTTGGACACACATGTTGCAAACTTCTTGAGTGATGTATGTGTGTGTGTGTGTGTGTGTGTGTGTGTATATATATATATATATATATATATATATATATATATATATATGAATGCATGTTTTACAAATCAGCTTATTTTCAAGATTGTGTCTGTTCTATGTTCTCCAAAGAAAATGTCCTATTAAACATTTTGTGCTCTAAACACTGAAATCTGTTTCGTCATTACTAGCATAGAGAAAGTTCATGGGTGTGAAAATGAGGAATTAGGTGTGACCCAGCACTAGATTTTCCATTTGACTAAAATGCTCACATATTATCTAATGACAGAAATATAATGGGACATAGACTGGCTCACAAGCATCCACATTATACAATCTGAGGCATCCAAGACTTCTTTTCTAGATCTGAGCCAAAAGGACAAGTTAATGGAGGCATATAATTTTAAAAGGAAATTATATCTCTGATCCATCATGCTCTGTCTTGCTAAGGAAATATACTCTCTGACATGGTAAGAAGGCTAGTCAAAGGAGAATAATGTCCGTTTAAGCAAGTTCTTTAATGTGGTTACAGAATAAAGCAATCAACAAAACTTTTTCAGCTTGTCCCTTCTGCTATAAGACAAATATCACAGAAAGAGGAAGACTGGCACAAGGACACTCAAGGGGACCTAGGAAATGGATGTGGGAACAGGCCTGAGTTGAGTTCTTTGGTCCATAGGTGAAGCTGGGCTGTGAATGTAGGGCTGAGATGACATTTCTCCTGTTCTCCTCACACTTGTGCAGACTTCACTACAGGGCAGTGAAGTCTGTGTGCTCTCACACAAGTCAGCTAAAGGCTGAGATTAAGATTCACTCTGCCCTAGTAGAGGAGAAGTCGGATGGCCAAGTGAACTCACTCTTTTCTATACAACAAGTAGCTTCTTGATCAAATCACTGCATGGGTCACAGATGCGTATAAAAATGACAGGACTGGGAACCAGGTTTGTTTACCATTCATACCAATAATGATGCCAACTTAGAAAAAGTCCTCTGCAAACTTGAAGGAAAAAAAAAAAACTGTAATAGTGAATGCTACATGCCCGAATCAGGTGATTTTCTTATCTAAAAAGTTTTGTTGGCTGATAGGTATAATGTGACCCAGGTGTAAACAGCATTCGGGCATGCAATGATTAAGTTCTTCAGATATACTGACTCAAAATAGTCTTTTTATGGGTTGATTTTTATCTCTGTTCAAAAATATCTTAATCCTAAAAATACCAGCTGCTATTGAATAACCTGTGAATGATACTCAAAATATAAATGTAAAACTCTAAAAAACAAAGAACCCATAAGAGCTAGGCAGTCCCTGGAGCACCACTGTTTTGGCTCTAATGTCAAAGATGACTTAAACATCATATTTAGCAAACTCTCTGCGATCCTGAAGCTTTAGGCCTGTGGGAATGGGAATGGATAACACCCACAGAGCGGCTACTGTGAAGACTCATGGATCAAAAAAGGTTTTATGGTCCAACTTACTGCAACTGCTTCCAGAAGGAGCCCACTTAAGCACCGACTCTGGGAGTTCATCCAGCAGGCTAAACAAAAAACAGACAGACGTGGTGAGTGTCTTCAGGCCAGGCTCCCCATTTCAGGTAGAAGATAAAACTCTGATTCTGTGTCGATAGGACACAATTGTGCCCTTTTTGTACCCAACTGTAATGGATGGGAGGATTAGCAAAGTGGGAAAGGGCATTCTTTAGTTCTTATTGGCCAGTTTTACAGTTGTAACTACCTAGAGGCCTGGCGCATGCCTTTCATTCCAGCACTTGGGAGACAGAGGCAGGCAGATTTCTGAGTTCGAGGCAGCCTGGTCTACAAAGTGAGTTCCAGGACAGCCAGGGCTACACAGAGAAACCCTGTCAATTGAGGACTGTAGAATGTTTGCTATGATGTTTAGAAGAATAGAAAATACATAAAAAGTTAGGTGTGGATGGGGAAGTCTTTTATTCCTCTTATATTTAAAGGTGTGTGGGTCTCTGCGGATGCTATGGCAGGCAGCAAAAGTGATGAGAATGGAAACTTGATTCAGACGGACTTTTTCAACCTGGATCAAAACTTCAAAAAGTCGGCCAGGGATATATTGTCAGCGCATCTAAACATAGTAGAATTTGGGGGGGGAAGCTTTCTAGGCAATGATCATTTCAACTCTAGGTGCAGAGTAAATCTCAGGGTGGGACTACCTAGAAACTCCTTTGAAAAGTACATGTGAATTTGAAGGTGGGGGTCCTAGCTAAAAGGACTAGAATCTTGCATTGTCTCTGAGATAGCATTGACATCAGTATGCCATAAAATACATGTGACATCCCCTAAGGATTCTACCAAATGGGAACCAACAGATCAAGGTCTAGGGAGAGAGCCTGGGATAAATATTCTGAGGCCTTTGTGGGAGGTTTGCTTCCCCCAGGAAATGTCAGCAATGTAAGCAAATGTTAGCAGGTTTCTGGGTGGGAAAATAGACATTTTATTTTCTTCACTGAGGAGAGACCACTGTGTCTTTATCATTTCTGGTCTCCCTAGTGAACTGTGGGTACAAATGCCTTGGTGTCTCTGTGGAGTCATTTTCCTCATGTATTGATTACTGAAAAGGGGTGATTTTTAGTTCTCTATGTGCATTTGTCCTGCCCAGGCAAGAGTTTATATAACCAAATGGTTAAATAAGTTAACAAGAAATATCAACACAACAAACACCTGGTAAATGCTTTCCAGTTGGGGCTAAATATCACTTTCTTAATTTACTGTAGCAAAAATATATAAAGCCTCAACTAACATTATAAATAAAGTAAATGATTCACAGAGAACACAAGTGGAAAAGCACATGGTGATCTTAAGTAACTCATGACAGCAGAAACAGAGGGACACAGAGCTGTGGCCAAACCTGCCATCCTGCCTCACATTATACCTTCACAGGCAAATAAAGGAGCACTTATTACATAGGAAATCTAAAGATTTTAAAATTTTGATACATAATATATTAGTATTTGGATTTATATTGTTAATCGAATAAAAATGAAGATATTAATACATGTAAAGTCAAGGTAATATTTCACCTATTAAAACCCTATTTTATGTAGCACCCTTTTATTATACATGAATACATGTGGACATATTATTCACTAGTTAATAAAATGTTATCCTCTATATACATGTTGATACAAGACTAAAACAAACCATTTATTAGTCTTATAAAAGAAAGTCTGCCAGGGATTGTTAGGTTAAAATCCTGGCCTTTACCTGAAGTACACTACATGAATTGGTTAACCTGAGCTCACAAAGTGTGTACAAGAACTGCTTATAGGAGTGTTGATGCCCATGTGTTCACTGTGCTGCAGTGTGGAGGACAGAAATGAACAGAAGTTGTCAGAGTCCCAACTTGCACAAATGTGTCAGGGACTAGGGTGTTCAAGATTCCAAGTGCAAGAACTGTACATGTCAGGTTGTAGAGATCTGTCATTTCTAGCCTTTAGTCCAAACCTTCTGTCTTGGGCACGGATCCTACAGTGAATCAAAGTGTGGTGGCTGCATCTCTAATCCAAACACTTGGGAGGCTGAGACGGGAAGATCACGAGGAAGCCATCCATAATGGGCTACAGAGTGAGACCCAGTCCAAAATAAACATTTCCATCTGAAGATTGACTTATCTGGCTGAGCTGCCCTTGGTATCTATTTTTATTATGTGTTTTCCTAAAATTCCAGTGTCTTGTCTTGCTGCACAGCAATCTCTCCATAGATAACAATTTCAGCTTACCTTAGAATGTGAGGACAAACTGCCCACTCTGTACCTTGGACCAGCTGACCAGTAAGAGACTTGTAAAACACACTTTGTTCTAAAACTGACCTCCTTGTGCTAACAGAATCAAGGTAATAAACTTTGAATGTAGACTATATTTGTAAGGTTTATGTGGCTGCAAGTATGTTTCATATAAATAGCTCATGTAAAAGTTTTCTTTGTTTCTACTTCAAAAAAGAAAAAAATATGCTTTTGGAGTCAGGAATATGAGGTATGCTGTTCTCACCTGAGAAACACAAGCCCTCCTCTCCCACCTCACCCTGCTCCTTTGCACAGTAGATATTGATCATACCAAAACCAGACTACTTCCATACCCAGGTCCACACTAATTTACAAACAGTCCATCTTGTAAACATTACCATAGGATCTAAGTGCCAGAAAACAGCTTGTCTGGAAACAGATATTTTATTTTACATCTGCACTGTAAAATTATCAAGTACAGATATTTTTCTGTCTTCGTGATTCTTGTTTTAAAAAGGATTTTTCAAACTGATGACATTTGTTTATTTTCATTGTGGCCAAGGGGCAATTCTCTCTGTCTTTTCTAGTCCCTGCTGTTGGCCCTACTGCATAAAGGGGCAGGGTGTTGGAGAATACCTACTTGGTTTTAGCAGTCTGGACAGCCACAGGGTCCTCCAGGTTGGTTTCCCAAGGCAGCTTCCCGAAGAACCAGTGCAGCATGCAGTAACCGAGGATCTCAACATCACTCCTCCTGGAAGGGGCTGCAGAAAGGGGAGGATGAGAAAGCTGGTGAGAAATAGAGAAATCTTTGAGTGAGCTCCCATTGAGGAAATATGAAAAGGCCAAATGGGTAGAGCGTCATGTTTACTCAGCTGGAGTCACATTAACTGTCTGGGCCTCTGGCCTCAGTCCACAGACAGGCAGTGACTGGCTGCTGAAGAAAGGGTCAGCTCCTTCACCTCCTCCAACTTCATCTTGCCTTAGTCTAGCCTGTCATATGAACTTGATCCCATGGCCTCTGACATGATCCAGACAACCCGTAACCCGGCACCAACACTTTCTCAAAGAGCCAAGCAGTAAAACAAAGAAATAAATGTCTGCAGCTAAATTGCTAACACATGTTCAAGGAAGTCCATGGGGTTTGCCGCGGTCACGCAGAGACCCTCTGAGTGCAGACTAAACACTGAAGGTCTTTCCTCTTCTGTCACACCAGTGGTTGTACTTGAAGCCAGAAGAATATGACAAAACTGCCATCTAGTGTGCAGTCTTTAAAACCAGGCCCAAGAAGAGCTGCAGTTCTGTGGAAGAAGCACAACCATGGGCACACAGCTCCCAAGTGCTACGTATCTTCAGATATGAGAAGCTCCACAGAAAACCACTAGTCTTAAATCTGAAAGCCAAAGGTGAGGCAAACACGGGGGGATGTGGTCCAGAGGTATGTGGGGAAGGAAGTTCTGAAGTAAAATAGAGACTTATTGTAAGATGGCTTTTCTTAAAACATAGTAAAAGGACATGATCAGATCCCACTAAATATCATAATTAACAAACTCTTAAATACTGTGGACTAATTTCATCTCAATTTGACATATTTTTTTTCTCAAGTACCTCATAACAAAAGGCACTGAGACCTAAGACTTGTTAAATTCAACTGACGCTTGGTAATAAGTCATTGAATTAATGACTAACACACTTAGTGAATGCCTATAAAATAAAGTCATTTTATCAGCATTCCAAGCTGTTATTAAAAACAATAAGGTGATATTTATATTTATTCTACTACTTGAATGTTCATCTGTGCAGGGATATATAATATCCTGAGCAATGTGTGGCTGTTAAAGCTGTTGTAAACAGGTATTCCATTTCATTGTCCTTAATGAAATAAACTCTAAAAGTCACTGAGTGAACTAGGGCTTTAATTTATAAAAGCATCTACTAAGAACAATTGTGCCACCACATTTGTAGCTACTCTGGGTCACCATACATAGTTTTAATGGTGCTATCCACTGTAGCTAATCTGATTGTTATAAAAGCACAGCATATGGTTACCCTTCTATCTTAACTGCTATTTGAGTACTGAATTATTAAAGGACCTTCAATCCAGTAGAAGGCCAGGCCCATGGGTGCTGTATGTTTTGTGCATGGGCTTCAACATTTCTTAATGCAGGATTTGGCTCTAGTATTAAAATAGAAACACAATCTCTACCATGCTGTTATGCAATGATTTCTTCCCATTAATAATAGAATGGCTCCATTTGTACAGATGTGTGCACAAGTTCCTTTTCTATTACAGGAATTCCTGATCACATCCTTTACTGCTCAAAAAAAGGATATTCTGACACATGTTGGGGAGATACTGGCTACACACAAGAGGAGAGAAAAACAAACTAATGTGAATGAATGAATGTGGAATGAACCTTCCCAGAAATTCCAGCTACCTCCAGCTGAGGGACACAGCTGAAATCAATATTTCATAAACTGGTCTTCATGTAAAATAGGCCTTTGAGAGCCAAGTTCACTTTGCTATTATAGTTCAGTCTTATCTAATTAAATATATTATTAAACTTTCAGTCTTTCACTATATATGCTCTGTTAATGAGTATGGTAAGCAAGCATTTTAAAAAATTTTATTAGACATTTTCTCCATTTACATTTCAAATGCTATCCCCTTTCCTAGTTTCCTCTCCAAAAGTCCCCTATACCCTCCCCCTGCCCTGCTTCCCAACCCACCCACTCCTGCTTCCTGGCTCTGGTATTCCCTTCTACTGGGGCATATAATCTTTGTAAGACCAAGGGTCTCTCCTCTCATTGATGGCCAACTAGGCCATCCTCTGCTACATATGCACCTAGAGACACAAGCTCTGAGAGGTACTGGTTAGTTCATATTGTTGTTCCTTCTATAGGGTTGCAGACCCCTTTAGCTCCTTGGGTACTTTCTCTAGCTCCTTCATTGGGGGTAAGCAAATATTTTACCAGTGCTCTGAGTGCTACAGAAACATTTATAATGTTTAATGGAATGGTCATGTGTTCCTAGCCTAAGATGCATATCTCCCAGAGAGACAAAAACTCTTGACCTGTTCTAGGGAAATTAAATTATTTCATGTCCATAATCCAGCTATTGCACAGAGAATAAGTATAATGCTTGTTAACTCAAAAACAATAGTTGAGTATTAGAAATCTCTGAGAACAATAAGGTTGACTCCGTGGTAGAACATGCCTTATCGGTACAAAGATTCTTAGTTTCGTCCCCAGCAGAGAATAACCATTGGAAAAATTTTAGAGATAGGGTTGGTGGTTAAGACTACTTCTTACTCTAGCACAGGACCCAGATTTGGTTCCCAGCATCTATATGGGGGCTCACAAATATCTGTTACAGGAGGTATAACACCATCTTCTGGCATCTGCAGGCACCAGGCATTCACACAATGCACATACATGCCTGTAGGTAAAACATGCATACACATGAAATAAACATAATTTATTTGAAATTGAAAATCTTTTAAATCTTTTTTTTTCAACTTTTATTAGATATTTTCTTCATTTACATTTCAAGTGTTATCCAGAAAGTTCCCTATATCCTCCCCCCTCCCGGCCCTGCTCCCCTACCCACCCTCTCCCACCCCTTGGCCCTGGCGTTCCCCTGTATTGGGGCATATAAAGTCTTCATAACCAAGGGGCCTCTCTTCCCATTGATGGCCAACTAGGCCATCCTCTTCTATATATGCAGCTAGAGACACGAGCCCAGGGGGTACTAGTTAGTTCATGGTTATTCTTCCACCTATAGGGTTGAAGACCCCTTCAGCTCCTTGGGTACTTTCTCTAGCTCCTTCTTCCTTGGGAACCCTGTGTTCCATCTAATAGCTGACCGTGAGCTTCCACCTCCATGTTTGCCAGGCATTGGTATATTTTCCCCCGAGACCGCTATATCCGGGCCCTTTCAGCACCATCTTGCGGGCATATGCTATAGTGTCTATGTTTGGTGACTGATTGTGGAAGCTGCTTGTTTCATGTAAACTTGCCCAATCCATTGAAAAGGGCAACTGAACCAAGAAATGAAAAGAATTCCAGAGTAGGAGTCCACAAGCAAGGTTGGAATTTCATCCCCAGCACTGCTCTATCCTTGGCTCTGCAGCTCAATGATACAGACAGTCTATTTGCTTTAACACACTGTATTCACTTAGATAGAAAGCATATTATGAATTGTTCTCTCTTGAAAACATATGCTTGCATAATACAGTGAACTACAAAAGGTTTTCAGTTGCATTTCATAACTAATGTTATCATTATTTGTAGGTCCTCATGTAGATTCCCAAAAACTCAAACTTTTACTTCCTGTTTGGCAATTTTTCTATCGAGAATTTTTTCTCTCAACTTTCTTAAGTTAGTTTCCAAATACTATTTAGCATCTAATGTTATTGTGCATAGAAGCACGAAGCAAGGCAAATTATTCTTTTTTACTGAGAGTATGTTGTTTGCAATTGCTCAACATTTCAAAATGATAAAATATTGCCAAGTATAACAATAATAAAAAAGGCACAGGTGGGGACTCAAGGTCTATTTCAGGGAGAAAAAAAAAACAGTTTCCAGAAATAGCTGACTCTAGAAATTATAATTAAACAACTATGTGATTTATGGAGAACAGCCTCTGCACCACATACTGGAGGACTGCATTATTACCTTTAATCAGTTCAGAAGTGTCAGTATTTCTAATCACATTGGCAATAAGAAGATAGTGGAGCAAAGTTAAACGTAGTCCTTCCTATCAGAGAGCAAGCCTGACAGAGCAGCCCTGGAGCCACTTCTTTCAGAATGAAGAAAGCACATGCTCTGTGCAATGATGGCCTCCATCCTCAGTTTTAGAACCATCCAATTGATATTATCTCACTGCTTTTCAATATGGCAGGAGCTACATGACACAGACCTTCTGACTTAAAACACAAAAAGACACTGTGCAATAAAGAAATAAGTGGCAGATCCCATCTTTGCTGAATTACTGACAGCATTCTCATTGCAACCAATGAGATGGGGATGGGGCTTTTCTGAAAAGCCCCATCCCCATCACTCCATTATGATAACAGAGCCTTTATTAATAATATTGGTTTCTAAAGTAATGGTCTATCTAACCTGGAATATAATCACCAGAAAGGTCATACTAGAAATCTAGTATGCCTTCTAAAGTAGGGTAATTAACTGGACCAAGACACTAAAGGTAAAAAGAGAAGAATGAAAAGTGTGTTAACTGCAAATGCACCTGGGCAGTGTAGACAAGCTTTCTACTTTCATTTCTTATAATGCTATGGAAGACAAAGAAGATACAAGATTTACTAGGAAATAAAGAAAACTTGAAAAACACTTGCTTCCAGTCGACAAGATGTGCCTAACGTATTACTATATTTAGCCTGAAATTATGAGAAAATAGAAATTTCAAACACTTCTGGTTATAAGGACACATGTTCCACTATGTTCATAGCAGCCTTATTCATAATAGCCAGAATCTGGAAAGAACCCAGATGTCCCTCAACAGAGGAATGGATACAAAAAATTTGGTACATTTACACAATGGAGTACTACTCAGTATTAGAAACAATGAATATATGAAATTCCTAGGCAAATGGATGGATCTGGAGGGTGTCATCCTGAGTGAGGTAACCCAATCACAAAAGAACTCACATAACATGTACTCACTGATATGTGGATACTAGCCCAGAAGCCTAGACTACCCAAGATACAACTTACTAAACACATGAATCTCAAGAAGAATGAAGTTCAANCTAGCCGTTGAGTGTGTTGTTGAATACTTTGTCAACTCAAATGTACGGAGAACAAGAAAATATTACAGTGGTTCTTGTTATGATTTGAGTGTCGTGTCTGCCACAGATTTCTCTACTGGGGTTTGGCAGTAGACTGAGGAGCTACGGGGGCATGTGCCCCATAGAGTAGGGATGGGGGCATGATCCTGAGGGCTTTACCCCTTTGGCACATTAATAATATATGCTGGACGTGGGTAAGGGTGGGGAGCGGCTTTCCTGAAGGACGTAGCCACTGAGTAGTCATTTGCTGAGTAGGCATCCACAGCTGCTCCTCCTCTTCTGTTCATCGGACACCAGGCTGAGGTCCTGTGCTACAGGACCCCACCTGACAGTGTGCAGCTTCAGGGTGCACCCAGCATCAAGGAAGCCAAAGATCACGCCTAGGACCTTTAAGACTGTAAACCAACACATGCTTTTCTTCTATAGATTAATTTTTCCGTCATTTTGTCACAGAAAAGCAAAGTCTGACTGATGTCCTACCACTTGTTATGATTCCAAAAGGGACCGGAGGGGAGTATAGTACAAAGTGTCATGTTCCAAATAAATGATAAACCTCGCAACTGGGTTTGCATTTTCTCTCTAGTACCTTTTACATTTTAAATCCTCGTGTGTGTGTGTGTGTGTGTGTGTGTGTGTGTGTGTGTGTAATATAGAGCAATTAGGAAAAGTTATTCAATAAAGCAAGGAGACCTTACACTTAGGTACTAGGCACTGTATCTTCCTAACCAAACAGTTCAATTAAAAGCCAAGTAATATTACAACTCAAAGAGACATGTATAAATGTCAAGTGGGTGTGTGAATGACATGTCTCAGTGAGTAATGTACTTGCCACTCAGTTTGAGGATTTGAATTTGACCCCTGGTATCCTCATGATAGAAGGAAAGAATCAAATCCGTCAAGCTGTTGTCTAATTTCTACACCTGGGCCACAGTACACCACCCACCCAAAATAAATGTAATTAAATATCAAGTGTAAAAAAAAAAAAGGGCAGATGTCACATAGAATTGATGACTTCATCATCTTTCCATGTTAACCAAAGACGAGATATTAACAGTATAGTTTTCTGAGTTGGGGAAATATAGGACATGTCAATATTTAATGGTATCACTTAATATCCTGTAGTAGAAACATGAGTTTGGTCCTTTGACTTAGTTGTAGAATCTAAGGTGTGGGCCCCATGCCATCTCATCAGCTTATTACATGAAAAGATACTCTCAGTTTCCTGTACATATATTTTGTAAGTCAGAGTCCTGAAACAAAAAGAAACCATGCAAGAGGCAGCACAAGACTTGGATGCTGTGGCAAAAATATTTTTAAAGCATGCAACATATTTTTTTGACACTGGATATCTTATAAAACCAAACAGACATTTAAAATGCAATTTAGATATCATATTTTATGGTCATCAATGATGTCAAATTAGAACAGGTATTATATACTCAATGCCCAGGTCTGAAGTGTTTAAGAAAGCTTGCTCTGTTAAATGCAGTCTGTCTCTAGGGAAATTAGGTATTGACTGCATGCCTCAGTGAGTAGAAAAATCTACAAAAATCCATATTACACATTGATCCAAATATTGCTTCTTAACATCACTAAGAATGCAACAAATTCTAAAACAGTGTCTTTGACATACATATAATTCTCTTTAATTATCTTGCAACAAGAACAAAGTATGTCAGTGTTCGTACATGCTAGTTTTTATGGAGCGAAAAATTAATAATGAAGAACGAGCCTAATGTTCTTATTCTAGTTTTACATTGAATGAAGCAAGTCAGTAGCAGAAACTACCCTGAGGTCACACAGAGTACTGAGTTTAGCAGAGCAACTGCCATGTTTAAAAGTCACAGCATTCATCAGCAATCCTGGGAATTATCTTCTTTCCATTCGTCGTTTTGTCCTTCCATCTCATCTTGGTATGCCTTTCTGCACAGCTTTTGGGTTTTAGTGAGCTTCTTACTAGCACACCTGACCTTTTTCTTTCCTTCCCTTTCACCTACACTCCCTCGACGTGAAGAAGAGTTAGAAAACATGGAAGGAAGAGGCCTAAATGGATCGTTAGACACTATGTGCTCAGTGTCTACATAACCACTAGGAGAGTCCAGGAGGTGAGTAGGCGGCCTGCTCAGGGTGAACATCCTTCCTGACTACACACAGGTAGACTTGCTGTGTGGAAAACACTGACAACTGCAGGTTCTGTTTCATAGTCATAACTCTTTTTGATTCTTGTTGCTTTCTTTTGCAGTGCTTTCTCCCCTGGATTAAAGTAGGAAAATATTTTTCTGATCTTAAACCACACAGTGGCTGTTAATAGTAAACATATGAATTTTTATAGATCTTATTTTTCCATTTGCATACAGGATTTGAACCCTTTTTTCTGGTTTCTGAATACAACTAAATGATTAGTTCATTTCTAACAAAATTCTAAGGTGAAATGCTTTATTTTGCAAAATTCAATGGGAAATATTAAGAACAAATACTGTTACTTCATGTATCCAATCTTCTATTTTTATATACCAGAACCAATACACATACATTTAGCAAATAGATGGATATACGTCAACATATGTGTAGACATGTGGACATACAGATATGTATTTATAAAAATGTTAATATGCTAAATGCATGAAAAAAACTTACTGTTTCAAAGGAAAGCTGGAGCATGTGTGATAAAATGCATACTCATTTAAGCACAAGACTTCCCTGAACTATCAAAATAGGTCACCTGTCTCTTGCATTTATATTTCTTTCAGGATTCAGCACCATCTCTATGATCATGCTGAGCCAAATATTCTCCCCAAGACCCAGAGTGGTGAAATCTATGTGTGCCAAGCAATGCATATCATGATTGGGAAGAGGAAAGTTTGAGAACAGAGCAGAAATTGTATTAAATATTTTATAAAGACAAAAAGTACTGTGTAAAATTAACTAAAGGACACTAAGAAATACTGGAGTTCAAGTTTTGGTTAAAACAACACACAGCCCATTCTACTCCCCCTCTTCCAAGTAAATGGTCCTTTCCACAGAATCAGCATTAGAACATTAGGATCAATGCTTGAGAACCTGTTTGATGAGTTTCCAGGCATAACACTAGGTAAGAAATCTGTTTGTATCTCTGAAGATTCTATTTTATATCATAAGTTAGTTTGGCAAAAGTTCTTCCACTCACTGAGCATGAGAGAACAAGGTTACAATGCACCACTGCCTGGACTAGAGATGAATTCATGGATAAAGACATTTACTGCTCTTGCAGAGGACACAGGTTTGGTTCCCAGCATCCATACAGTAGTTAATAGCCATCCAGAACTCCAGTTCCCAGTAATCCCATGCCCTTTTATGACCTTTGTGGGTACCAGGCATGCATGCATGCACACACAGTTACATGTAGGCCAAACTCATATACATAAAATAAAAAAATCTAAATAAACTGTTTAAAAAGTGCCACTATCAATCATCACTTTGTTTCAATATTTCCTAATTTAACCAAATCCAAGTAACATTTTACCTTTAAGTGTTAACTACATTATTAACAATATAACTGATGAAAGTTACATAATACTGATTTTTTCTTTTCTTTACTTGAGAAAGACAGTGTTATGATTTCTTTCACTCTGTTCCAGAGTATAAAAGCTAACTTGTGATTCAGAAACTTTCCCCTGACAATCTTCCTAGAAGAAGGTGGCACACAGTCAACACACCAGCTCCACCTTCTTGATGGCCTTCCTTAAAAGTCTGTGGATTTTAATTGCTCTGGAAAATGATCAACACCCTCTGTATTACATGGTCAATGGTCCTTTTAATAGGAAAGGCAATAATATACAGTTGTTTGCACCAACTAAAACTCATTAGAAAGTATTAGTTTAGGGTAAGAGTTCAACAACCATTACCAGTCTACATGTCTAATTGATGTTCAGTGAAGATGATGTCTTTCAGAGCTGCTTAAAAATGATCTGTTTAGTTTACTAAATCTGACAATACTTTTATAAACAAAGTTTGCAAAGAATATAATTTTGAAAGCCAAAGTTTTTTTAATAATCGCCATTTTTTCACTAGCATAACATTAGAATTGACTTTTTGTCTTGCTGACAGAGCAACTAGGAAAGTACAGTTGCACTGAGTATATTGATTGTGAGCAAAGCAGCCATCAGTGGGACTCAGCACCATATATTTTCAATATTGACCTCCTACTTCCTTTTCCATGGCTTTCTGGGTTGGCTATTGGATTTAGACTGCAGAGTAATAAACAGCTAAGGTTTAATTAATGGTAAATGAATACAAGACATAGGTTATGACTTTAACTAATTAGGGAATTGTTGAATTAAGTCTGCCTTGGAATGCAAGGCAGTACAATCAATATCCAATAAAAGGGCTATGTATGTAATTTACCTGCAAATGTGTTTCCAATACCATCAAAGTGAGTTTAAATAAGTAAGATCTATGAAAGGCGACTAGGAGACATTTCCGAAGTTAACACTTTGGGGGTTCAGAAGACACTGCTGTTGTTGAGAGAGTATCTCTTTCAAGGCTCTGAGAAGTACGCAAAGCAAACCAGATAAGGCAGGAGCACCACTCTGCCTCTGATGAGCCCCTCAACATAGCCTAGCAGCCTCACATACAGCCACATACCTGTGACTTCTCACATACAGCCACATACCTGTGACTTCTCACATACAGTCACATACCTGTGACTTCTCACATACAGTCACATACCTGTGACTTCTCACATACAGTCACATACCTGTGACTTCTCACATACAGTCACATACCTGTGACTTCTCACATACAGTCACATACCTGTGACTTCGCACACTAAGAAAGTCGGACTTGGCTCCTTTCTCAAGAGTCACGAGCGCCTTCTAGTCACATGGTTTCGGATTTTTGTCAGATATTTACTGAGATAACAGGACTTCAGCATTTTCCACAAAAATCTTCCCAGAGTTCTCCCCCTTCAGCCTGAGCATGCAGGGGTCATCTCTGGTAGCAGCTTTAGCACTCTCAACTTAAATAAACATCCTTCTGAAATAAAAAACATGAAATAGAAAAGAGAGTCCTACCCACTCCTTTGTGTGCATCCAAACTGGTAAACTCTATTGTCCCATTATGGCCCTTTCTGGGATCTTCCAGATACTGTTTGTGGTTCCCATTGGGACAGTATCTGTAGGAAAGTCCATAGTCTGCAAGATAAACCTGGAAGAGACGGAGAAGCCAATAAATAAGACTTTGTTTACTGAAGATATGACCTTTATAATTTAGTCTTCAGAAACTTCTAAGTAGTAGGCCAGTGCAAAGCCCTCACCACCAAACCTAAAGATACCTGAGACCCACCTGTAACTCACATGGCAGGAGAGAGTCACCTTCTGCACGTTGTCTTCTGACAACCTAACCTCCACACACGCACATGGTACAAGCAAACACACACACACACACACACACACACACACACCACAAAATAATCAATGAATTATACAGTTTAAATATGTTTTAAATAGGAACTTGAAAGTAAAGAGAAACTTCAGACTTAGATCAACTCTTCATTAAGCCTCATGGGAGATGAAATACACACTGGAAAGCAGAACAAGTCACTTTGTAACTTAAACCCTTAATCATCTGCTCAGACTGAGCCTTGCTCCTAACTGCCTTGCCTTTAGGTAGTCACCCAGATTCCAGAGACCACCACATACTTTTTTCATCCGTTATCACATAGGTTTTAAGACTCTGCCATTTAAGAATCCGTTTTCTGAAACTTAAAACCATGCTAAGTGCAGAGGGCAGAGCAGATTAGCGCAAATGTTTTTCCATCTCTCTACTGTAGGAGGTTGGCACTAGAAAGCAGCCTGGCAGAGGTAATATCAGAAACAGAAAATAAGAAATAAAAAACCACAAACCAACCTGTGGCATGTAGTTAAGAATGGAATATCAAGGTATGTCTGCTGGACATTCAGAGCAGCCCAGCTCATTGGCACCTTTCTCCCGGGAAGCCACTCAGACTTTGAACAGGTTCTTCACGCAGAAACACAGACTGTTAGACTCAGAGAGTAATTCACTAAAGTTTTCCTCTGGTTACTTCAGTGACAGAGTGGTTTTAAGGGCACAGTATACCCCATAGGAAGAATTGTTTGCTCACACATATCTGTGACCAGAGACAGAAGAGTGTTCCACAGATCTCAAATACATTTTACTACACCCACCAGACCTTATAAAAAAGAAAAGAAAAAAAGAAAAAAAAAACAACAACAAAAACCAGTTTCAACTTAACAACATATTGATTCATATGTATTTCTTTAACATTTAGCAATTTATGAAATGTTTCAAAATGTAGTTTCAAGACAGTACAGTATTAAAACCTTCATTTAAAAATAGAAAATCTATTGAAAGGAAATTTAGTATATAGATATTAGTTTCTTCAATGTTTCATTATACAATATCTCAAATAGGAGATATTTGGAATTTCTTTTATTTAAACATTTTTATTAAATATTTTCTTCATTTACAAATCAAATGCTATTCCGAAAGTCCCCTATACACTCCCCTCCTCACCCTTCTCACAAAACCACCCACTCCTGCTTCCTGGCCCTGGCATTTCCCTGTACTGGAGCATATTATCTTCACAAGACCAAGGGCCTTTTCTCCCAATGATGGCAGACTAGGTCATCTTCTGCTACATATGCAGCAAGAGACACGAGATCTGGGGGTACTGGTTAGTTCATATTGTTGTTCCTCCTATAGGGTTGCAGACCCCTTTAGCTCCTTGGGTACTTTCTCTAGCTCCTCCACTAGGGGCCCTGTGTTCCATCCAAAAGATGACTGTGAGTATCCACTTCTGTATTTGCCAGGCACTGGCAAAGACTCACAAAAGACACCTATATCAGGATCCTGTCAGCAAAATCTTTCTGGCATATGCAATATTGTCTGAGTTTGGTGGCTGATTACAGGATGGATCCCCAGGTGGGGCTGTCTCTGGATGGTCCTTCCATTCCTCTCAGCTCCAAACTTTGTCTCTGTAACTCCCTCCATGGGTATTTTGTACCCTATTCTAAAGAGGAATGAAGTATCCACACTTTGGTCTTCCTTCTTCTTGAGTTTCATGCATTTTTCAAATTGTATCTTGGGTATTCTAAGTTTCTGGGCTAATATCCACTTATCAGTGAGTGCATATTAAGTGGCTTCTTTTGTGATTGGGTTACCTCACTCAGGATGATATCCTCCAGATCCATCCATTTGCCCAAGAATTTCATAAATTCATTGTTTTTAATAGCTGAGTAGTACTCCATTGTGTAAATGTACCACATTTTCTGTATCCATTCCTCTGTTGAGGGACATCTGGGTTCTTCCCAGCTTTTGGCTATTATAAATAAGGCTGCTATGAATATAGTGGAGCATGTGTCCTTATTACAAGTTGGAATATCTTCTGAGTATATGCCCAGGAGAGATATTGCTGGATCCTCCAGTAGTACTATGTCTAATTTTCTAAGGAACCACCAGACTGATTTCCAGAGTGGTTGTACAAACCTACAATCCCACCAGCAATGGAGGATTGTTCCGCTTTCTCCACATCCTTGTCAGCATATGCTGTCACCTGAATTTTTTATCTTAGCTGTGAGGTGGAATCTCAGGGTTGTTTTGATTTTCATTTCCCTGATGATTAAGGATGTTGAAAATTAGCTGGGCATGGTGGCACACGCCTTTAATCCAAGCACTCTGGAGGCAGAGGCAGGTGGATTTCTGAATTTGAGGCTAGCCTGGTCTACAGAGTGAGTTCCAGGACAGCCAGGGCTACACAGAGAAACCCTGTCTCAAAAAAAAAAAAAAAAAAAAAAAAAGATGTTGAACATTTTTTCAAGTGCTTCTCAGCCCTTCGGTATTCCTCAGTTAAGAATTTTTTGTTTAGCTCTGTGCTCCATTTTTTAATTGGGTTCTTTGATTTTCTGGAGTTCAGCTTCTTGAGCTCTTTGTATATATTGGATATTAGTCCACTATCGGATTTGGTAAAGATCCTTTCCCAGTCTGGTGGCCTTTTTGTCTCATTGACAGTGTTTTGTTTGGTTGTGTTTCCCTGTAATTCTTTAAGGGATTTTTGTGTTTTCTCTTTAAGGACTTCTACCTGTTTAGCAGTGTTCTCCTCTATTTCTTTAAGTGAGGTATTAATGCCCTTCTTAAAATCCTCTACCAGCATCATGAGATATTTTAAATCCGAGTCTTGCTTTTCAGGTGTTGGGGTATCCAGGACTTGCTGTGGTGGGCATACTTGGTTGTGATGGTGCCGAGTGGTCTTGGTTTCTGTTAGTAAGATTCTTACATTTGCCTTTTGCCATCTGGTGATCTCTGGTGTCAGATGTTCTAGCTGTCTCTGGCTGGAGCTTTTTCTTCCTGTGATTCTGTTAGCCTCTGTCAGCACTCCTGGGAGTCCATCTCTCTCCTGAGTCCCAGTGGTCAGAGCACTCTGCAGGCAAGCTCTCCTCTTGCAGGGAAGGTGCCCAGAAGTCTAGGGCTGAGATCCACCTCCTGAGTCCCAGGGTCAGAGCCCTCCCTGGAAGCTGACTCTCCTCTGACAATGAAGGTGCCCATGGGTCTGGGTCTCAGCTCTGCCTCCTGGCTGAGGATAAAGGCCAGAAGAGACCCTGTCCAAGAAGCTCTGTTCCTTTTGCCACCCACGTGCTCTCCTGTGTAGACTGGTCTCAGCAATCCCAAGATCCTGGGTGTGCTAGGGCCTGCCCAGTTCGTGCCCAAGATGGCACAGAGCTAGAGCCACAAGAAGGAATCCAGCCTCAGGTTGGGCGGGGTTCCTTTGTGCCTGTTCCTGCTGGCACAAGACCCTCCGGGATTCTTTGGAACTGATGTTGCTTTCTACTCACCAGTGAGCCCAAGGTCCTGGGTGTGCTAGGGTGCCTGCGGAGTGGAGAGTCCTCTGGGGACCTTGGGACCCTCTGCCGGGTTCGAGCAAAGATAGATATTTGGAATTTCTAAGAGGAACACTCCTCCATTGCTAGTGGGATTGCAAGGTGGAAATCAGTTTGGCAGTTCCTCAGAAAATTTGACATAGTACTACCTGAGGACCCAGCAATACCACTCCTGGACATATACCCAGAAGAGGTTCTAAATGTAATGAGGACACATGCTCCACTCTGTTCATAGCAGCCTTATTTACAATAGCCAGAAGCTGGAAAGAACCCAGATGTCCCTCAACAGATAAACGAATACAAAAAATGTGGTACATTTACACAATGGAGTACTACTCAGGTATTAAAAACAATTAATTCATGAAATTTGCAGGCAACATTTCCATCCTTTGGAAGGAACTAGATAATATCATCCTGGTGAGGTAACCCAATCACAAAAGAACATGCATGGTATGCACTCACTGATAAGTGGATATTAGCCCAGAAGCTTGGAATACCCAAGATACAATTCACGGACCACATGAAGCTCAAGAAGATGGAAGCCCAAAGTGTGGATAACTCAGTCTTTCTTAGAAGGGGGGAACAAAATACCCATGGGAGGAGATACAGAGACAAAGTGTGGAACAGAGACTGAAGGAAAGGCCATCCAGAAACTACCCTACCTGGGGATCCATCCCATATAGAGTTACAAAACACAGACACTATTGTGGATACCAACAAGTGCTTGCTGACAGGAGCCTGATATAGCTGTCTCCTGAGAGGCTCTGCCAGTGCCTGACAAATATAGAAGTGGATGCTCTCAGCCAACCATTGGTCTGAACATAGGGTCTGCAATGGAGGAGCTAGAGAAAGGACCCAAGGAATTGAAGAGGGGTTACAGCCCCATAGGAGGAACAACATTATAAATAACCAGTACCCCCCCATCCCCAGAGCTCATGTCTCTAGTTGCATATGTAGCAGAGGATGGCCTAGTCAGCCATCGTCGGGAGGAGAGGCCCTTGGTCTTGAGAAGATCATATGCCCCAGTACAGGAGAATGCCAGGGCCGAGAAGAGGGAGTGGGTGTGTTGGAAAGCAGAGCGAGGGGAGGGTATAGGGAACTTCCAGAGAGGAAACTAGGAAAGGGGTTAGCATTTGAAATGTAAATGAAGAAAATATCTAATAAAAAAAAGCAAATAAAAATTAAAAAAATAGAGAAAGACAAAATATTTTGTGTTGAGTGAGTAGGAAGGTGAGGAGCAGCTAGGAGGAGTTGGGGGAGGGGAGGCATGATCAGAATATAGGGTATGAAAATATTTTTCAATAAAAAAATGTTTTGTAAAAAAAGGAAAGAAAGAAAAGAAAAGAAAGAAGATGAACAAACTGTGCATGTGTCTTGTGTCCAACTCTTCAAGGGAAGCAGGGTTTGGCAGGCAGCACAGTCACCTTCCAGAGCAAAAGGGAAGCAGGGCGGGTGCTGGTAGCAGGGGCAGTCGATCTTGGAGGAAAAGGCAGTTGTATAAAGGTAACACAGTAGAGAAGAAACATTAACCAGATTTTAGAGAATATCTACTTCAGACCTAAGTGATCTAAGTCACGCATAGTCACAGCCTCCAGCAACAGAGCAACCATAAATGCTCGAGTCTTAACAGAGTCACAGGAAACAACCAAATTCACACAGGAAGCCACTGAACATACAACAGAACAGTTTCTGCAAAACAAGCAACTCTATCACCGAAACCTACATATCTTTTAAAATTCATCTTTGTTTGAAATCTGAGCAGTTAGTTTAGCTTGTCATTCATAATATTTATATAATTCTATAGTTTTTATAAGTACTGAACAGGAAAAATTCTCTAAAACTCTCTTGAAAATTTCACCAGTAATTTGAATGGAGATGTATGCGGGTAATAACTCTTTTAGTGAATAGAGATTACAAGAAGAAATGAAATTAATTTCTCCTGAGGAATCAAAGTACTAATAAATTTTATTTAAATTATGCAAAACTGAACATAGTAAGTAAATAGACAGTCTATGGTTCTGCTAGAATGATTCAAAAGGCAGTGTGGGGAGTGGTGGGTTTGGGAAATGTTGTCAAACAAGAATGGGAGAGGCCCAAGAAGTACCATTTCTTGAAGTTTTGTTTTAGACAGTTACTTGCAAAGTATGTACACAAGTTTACAAACTGCTTCATTAATTCAAGCAAGCACAACCTGCCAGGCAGTCGTGGCTTCATTTCACCCAGGAGACAACTGAGGGCCCCAGTAGCCAATAATTCGTCCACATCACTGGAACAGTGATGGGAAGCATGTTTCAAAGTCAGGCACTGTGACTGGATGTCCCTGCAGTATGACAGAGAACTTGGCAATATCTGAGGTTGCACTGAAGTGAAAGTAATGTTAACTAGAATTCAGCACCCATCATGAGCCAAAAGCTAGATTTTTTTTAGATATTTTCGTAATTTACATTTCAAATGCTATCCCGAAAGTTCCCTCTACCCTCCCCCAACCCTGCCCTGCTCCCCTACCCACCCACTCCCACTTCTTGGCCCTGGTGTATTGGGGCATATAAAGTTTGCAATACCAAGGGGCCTCTCTTCCCAATGATGGCCAACTAGGCCATCTTCTGCTACATATGCAACTAGAGACACGAGCTCTGGGGGTTCTGGTTAGTTCATATTGTTGTTCCTCTTATAGGGTTGCAGACCCCTTCAGATCCTGGGGTACTTTCTCTAGCTTCTCCATTGGGGGCCCTGTGTTCCATCATATAGATGACTGTAAGCATCCACTTGAACAACAATCTACTCAATAATTCCTTGGTCAGGATGAAATAAAGAAAGAAATTAAGGACTTTCTAGAGTTTAATGAAAATGAAGCCACAACATACCCAAAAGCTAGATCCTACATTGGTACATTTTAAGAAAATTCATGAGATTATAAAAGGAAGGAAGAAAAGAAGAAGAGGAAAGATGGAAGGACAGAACAAGAGACCCACAGGTGGCCTCAAAACTTATAGAAGTCTACATTATTCACTGTTTAGCTGATCTCCAATACAGGGTGAAGATTTATTGAGTTAATTTTTAAATCATATGAAAGGATAAACAACAGGTAATTAGTAGTTTTTACTTTAAGCAAAAAAATAGATATTCCCCTGGTTTTAGATAGCCAATCTTAAGAAACTCAAGATTCAGATCGTTACTGGGAAGGAGGTGTTCACTGTACTAAATGAGCCACCGGGATCCATGAATAGCTAGCTAGCTTCTCATTGCATTTAAACGGGCATCATATGATTTTTTAAATGTACTAGCCCCTTCCCTCTGTGAGGTGGAGAGTCCCATTTGCTTCCCTATCTTCTGATTTCAGAGATCTATGGTATTTACTAACTAATAATCACAGTTCCACATAATTCTCTATTGGCTCTTTTGTATAATTTAGTATGAATGAAGGAAAGGTGTATCATAATATCTACAAAGTGATTAAAAAAAATAGAAATAGTAGTCACCGCCTTTTACCAAGACCAGTTTCCAAAGAGATTTTCTTGTTTCAGAGAATGTCTGTGACACCCAAGCAAGAAGCTAATGCTTTCATGGACTTTGAACTTTAACTACTTTGTTTGGGAAGACAGTGTGTTAGTCACTGAGGGGAAGATGGTGTCTAGCAACTGATGGGCAAGCTCATCAAAAAAAAAAAAAACTGCTCTTTCTCCTGTAAGAAGTCCAGTAAGCTGAAAGCCTCTAGTAACTTGGCCACTGGGATTTATCAGACAGTTGGAAACCTGATCCACACCATTACTAGGCAGTTCCCTTACAAGACCAATCATGGAAATGACATACTGCCATTCTACCCACCTGGCATCTCCTCTTTACTTTGGAATATCTCAGCTGGATATGAGACCTGCCTGGTACTGCCAGTCTCACACTACATGTCCTCCATAAACTTCTTGAACTCCTAATTCTGTCTCAGCATCTGCTTTCCTGAGAGCTGATTTGACAGCAACCAATAAATCATAGCCTTGACTAATAATGAATGAACTGAAATTCTCCTTAGCACAACCATAAAAATCACAACCTTCTTGGACGGGGCAAGCCTGTCTCAAAACTCTGCCTTCTTTGTGGCCTGGTCGGAGCAGGTCCCACACAGGGTGCTCTCCAGCTTTATGCTGCTAAGGCTTCACTTCCAGTCTCCTGTGTCACCTGAGGCTGTCAGACTTTAAATGCTCTCATTTTGTAGTTTGGTGAGGGAAACGGCAGATGATTAAGAGGGCATCTGTGATGAGTCTCCTGAAGCACTTTGCATGAGGAGTAGTTTCCTCTCCACAGAGACAGCTCTCCACACACACCTCAGGAGCTTCTCCACCCCTACTGAAAGCCTGAATCCACACTTATTCTTCCTGGTAAATCCCACCTGAACATGGTAGATCCCACAAGGCAATTTATCAGGGTTCATGTGTGTCCATGTGAATTTGTTATTTTAAAAATATACAAAAACATATCTCTCTCTCTCTCTCTCTCTCTCTCTCTTTCTCTCTCTCTCTCTGTATTTAGAAGTTGGCCAGCCCTACGGGAGGAAGCAAGACAAACTGGACATACTTCATGTTCTGTTCTACAAACTTCTGCTTGAGTTTAACAGGCAGCACACAGACAGAATAAAGCAAATTATGTTCAATAGAACAGGGGTCAAAATAAGTTATTGGGAATCACAAGCTTAAAAGAAAAATACATATTTATTGGGTCTTTGCTAAATGGAAAAGGCTAGTGCTGGTGCTTGTTAAACCATTCAAACTTCCCTAAAAGGACACTATTTTAAGGTCTTTCTGGAGAACTAGAAGATGAGATGCATGAGGTTAGGTGCTCTCCACAAAACAAACTTCTAGTAGCTGGTGAAGTTAATTTCCATCCATCTGATCAGAAGCTGAGATTTGGCCACTGGCAGCACACAAAAGGAAGGATGAGTGAAATGGACACACCTATAGATCTGGAGACAACACCTGCTCTGAGAACAGTAATCAGCCTGTGAAGTTTCTGATCAAAAGAAGCCTACATCCATCATAGAGACTTAGAAAAAGAAACAACATTTAAGGCTGGAGATATATTTCTAGAGATGAAAACAAAGAAGCAACACAGAAGGAAAGCCAGAGAGGGCCTGGGTCCATTTGTGCTGCCAGCAGAGAGGGCAATGGAATCTACACAGGCCAAAAGACTTGGAGTATTTTAAAAAGACTTTGAAGGTTCCTCTAAGAAGTTGGAACACAAGTTACTGAAAACCTCTGGCAAGGAACAGCATCAGAAGCATTGGCAGTAGGCTAAATGGGAAAGAGAAGCAGAAAGTGTAAGCAAAAGGCATTTGGGAGGCAGAGGCAGGTGGATTTCTGATTTCGACGCCAGCCTGGTCTACAGAGTAAGTTCTAGGACAGCCAGGACTACACAGAGAAACCCTGTCTGGGGGGGGAGGGACCAAAAAAAAAGGGGGGGATGGGATGTAGCTGTTTGTATTCTTATGCTAATTATGTTCCCCAAAAGCTGTTTATAGTTTCCCACCCATAAAACTGAGGGACCCTGCCCCCAACTGGTTCTGATTAGTAAATAAAGATGCTGATAGCCAATGGCAGAGCAGGGCAGACAGAGGCTGGACTTTTAGGATTCCTGGGCAAGGGACAGAGAAGGAGAGATCTGCCATCCCTAGGAAGGAGGAGAGATACTATACCTGAGAGGTGCAGAAGACAGAGAGTAAAGCTGTCATTTAGGTGCCAGGAATGCAGCCCAAGAGGGCTGTATGTCTGGGTCTGAGGCAGCCAAGATAGAATATAGGTTTTCGTAAGTAATAACTTGAGAATATCATAAAGTGGATCAGCCATGTGAAGTGTAGGAAGTAGCCCAACCATTGACCTGTTTTAGACATATCAAAATATAAAGGCCATGTGTGTCTCTCTCATTCAAGAATATAAAGCACTGGGGCAAGCAGCGGAACATGCTACCACCAGCAGGATCATTTCAGTAGCATTTACTGGGCACAGCAACAGTGGGAGGCGGAGCAGTCTGCTGAGATGGAGCCTACAGAAGTGGGCCAATTATCATAATACGTAGAGAGGAGTCAGGAGAAACTCTAAATGGCTGAATAAGTGATGGTGTCAATTACTAGGGAGGGGCATTGAGGAAGAAGAGATTTGAAAAACAATCACTTCTGTATCAAAAGCAAACTAACCAATTAATAAGGGACACCTCTCCTCACTCAGCTCTGGGTTCTGATACCAGGGTAGGAGTGAGTGACAGCCTTACCTAATGGGGAAAACATAGACCCTCTTTCCCACTAAGGGTGAAATCTTCAAGCAATGAGAAACTCTGACTACAAGTGAGCTATAGTACCTCAAAAAAGTGCAGCTTTCAGTTCATAGAACTCAAAATACACAGTCAAGAACATGAGCTCTGGAATCAGATTCTATCGGTCTGAGGCCATTTCTACCTCCTGTGCATTCCTGTGGTCTAGCCAAATTACTTTGCTTCTTTTGAATTTCAGTTTTTTCATCTAAGAAATAAGGATAGTATCTCCTTCAAATTGATACTCTAAGGGTAAAATGTTTTAAACATAGAAATCTTAGACTAGCACACATTACAGAGTAACAACTTGGAATAATATCTAATCAGAATATATGCCATGCTTCATAAATATGAATATTTATAGAACAAAATAAATCAGGTGATCTTTTTTCTTTATGAAAATCATAAAAATATTACTATCTAGATAGTACTCCTGAGGCTGTGAAAGATAAGCATGCCACCCCCTCTGCTCGGTTCTGGTGGCTAAAGCAGCCCACCCATGGGAGGCCCTGTGTGTTCATTTCAGCTTCCCTCTATGCATTTTTGTCTCTGGATTCTCCCAAAATCATACTGGCATAGAGCCCTCCCTATTCCATGTATTTCTATAAATGGCTTTATATTATTTTGATCCCTATTTTTAAGTGAGGTCTCAATCACATGTATTAGGAATAAAACACCATCTGTTTTTGAGGGACTACCTTTAATCCACAACAATTCCTACTATCTCTTTGCAAACAAATTGGCCATTCTTCCTATAAGATTTCCATGTTCCAGAACAAACAAACAAACAAACAAACAATCCAGAAAGTATATTTGACATTTTGATAGGAGTAGCAATGCAATCATGATAATATGGTGAATACTTTTTATTTTTTAAGAGCAACAGCAGGCATTCAAAAGATGTCTAGGAAATGGCACACAGGTGAACATCTAGAATGGTCTAAGATATGTCATAATAAAAGCAAACATGGGGATAACTGAAAGAACATACAAATGACATACTTTCTAAGAGAAAATGAATGCCACTAAAACATAAAGGAGTAGCAGAAGAATAATCAAAGGGAACCACATACACACACACTGGATATGCAGTGCACACAAATAACTGAGAGTCACAAACAACTCCCAAGCCACCACCACAGACATCCTTCCAGACATCCTTTCCAAAACAAAAGAGAAGGGGAAAAGGTCATATTGGGTGTGTGGGGGGGGGGGGAGGAAATAATCGCTGAAGTAAAAGAAATTTAAAAGCCATAAGACAGCACAACACTGAGCACTATATAAATTTGAAAAACTATATTAATAAACACTAGAAAACTACTTTATAAGACCAAAAATTAATAAACATATACAAAATGACACAACTAAAGAAAAAGAGCTTAAACACCTATTTCCATATAATAAGCATACAGAACAGTAAGCAAATAAACAGAACAGAAATTCCCCTCAGTACATAGTAATCAAAATACAAAAAGTACAGAAGAAAGAAAGACTATTAGAAGCTGCAAAGGAATAAAGGTAAATAACATATAAAGTCAGAACTATTAGAATTACACCTGACTTCAGATGCCAGCTAAGAGTACTATACCCAGCAAAACTTTCAATCACCATAGACAGAAAAAAAAGACATTCTATAATATAACTAAAGTTAAACAATCTCTACCTATAAATCCAGTCCTCCATAAAGTACTAGAAGGAAACTTCTGACCAAGAGGTTAAGTTCATTTTAGAAAACACAAGGAATAAATATGCAAGACCAGAAAAATCAAAAGCAGAGAACATATACAATAACACCACCAACAATAACAACAAAATAACAATCATTGGCCATTGGTATCTCTCACCATCAGAGGTCTAAATTCCCTTAAAAAAACAAAACAAAACAAAACAAAACAAGACAAAACAAAACAAAACAAAAAAAGCCCTGCAGACTAAGAGGCAGAATGTGAAACCAGGATACATCCTTCTGCTGCATTCAAGAAAAAAACCTTAACATCAAGGACAGATAGATGCCTTTTCAAGGTAAAAGGGTAGAAAAAACATATTCCAAGCAAATGTACTAAGAAGCAATCTGACATATCTATTTTAATATCTGACAAAATAGATGTTAAACCACTAGTCAGAAAAGATAAAGGATACTACATTGTGGCTTTGATTTTTTTCAAGACATATTTTTAATAAGGGTTCTTAAATATTTTAACATCCCTTCTAGCCTACCATCCCCTGAAATAGTAGAAAAGAAAGGTTATTAGGATATGGGTAAAGTGGACCTGTTTAGAGATTGTTCTTTGGAGCAAATACAATCTGTGTTGTCAGGAAATCAGTATTCAGTTCACAGAGATCAGCAGTGGCAGTTCGATCCACTCACAAACACATTACAAATATACCAAGAGTCCAGCCAGGCCTCCACTGCATCAGCATGAGTCAGCCAAGATCAGTAGGGATGCCAGGAGAAGTTCTCTGCTATGACTCTCTCAATGAAGATCAGCTAAGTCGAAAATATGAGACCAAAAAGCCACTGCAAAGCCAGCTATGCAAGCCCTGTCACTATCTGTTGAGAACTACTTATACTCCCTCCAAACATCACATGTACTCCCACAGTTCTTGCCTCAACCACATGAGTCTGACTTACTGTGTGAGTCCATATCAGCTGACACCATTCTGCCAATTGGTCCCAGTCTGTAGAAGCTGCAAGAAGCCACTAGAACACCACCAGAAGTTTTTGGTTTCTAAGGCATCACCACAAATTGAGCTCAGCAACACAATGTAAGATGAACCAAAACATGTGTGTTGCTAGCAAAGAACAGTGAGCAGAGCAAAGCAAACCAATGGTCAAGCCCCCGCTGTCTGTGGGTAAATGCTGAAAGAAATGAATACAACTGTTCAAGACCTGAAAAAAAATGGAAATATAAGCAATTAAAAAACATAAATGGAGACAATTGTGAGGATGGAAAACCTAGGAAAGAGAACAGGAACTACAGAAATAAATAAATAAATAAATAAATAAATAAATAGATAAATAAATAAATAAATAAAAGAATACCCCTAGCCTAAAGAAAGAGATGACTATGAACATACAAAAATGTTTTATGGCACAGAAAGCCAAATAGACTGAACAAGAAAAGAAAATTCTTCTACTACCTAATAATCAAAACACTGAATTACAGAACAAAGACTGAATATTAAAAACTGCAAGGGAAACAGGCCAAGTAACATATAAAGGCAGACCTCTCAGAATTATACCTGACTTCTCAAAAGAGACTCTAAAAGCCATAAGGGCCTAGGCAGATGTCTTGCAGGCCCTGAGACCACAGATTTCAGACTGAACTATTATACCCAGCAAAGCTTTTAATCATCATAGATGGATAAAACAAGATATTCTATAACAAGACAAAATTTAAACAATGTTTCCACTAATCCAGCCTACAGAATGTATTATGAGGAAAACTCAAACATAAGGAGGTTAACAACACCCAGGAAAATAAATAATTAATAACCCCCCCCCATACACACACTACCACCAAAATAACAAGAATTAACAATCATTAGTCATTAGTATTGTACACCATCAATGGACTTAATTTCCCAATAAAAAGACACAGGCTAACAGAATGGATGCATAAACAGGATCAAACATTCTGGTGCATACAAGAACCATACATCAGCAAAAAAGATAGACATTATCTCAGAATAAAGGTCTAGAAAAAGGGATTTCTCAAGCAAATGAACTCAAGAAATGAGATAGAGTAGCCATTCTAATATTTAATAAAATAGGATTTCATCCAAAAGTAAGAGGAGAGGGATGGCTGCTATAGGGATGTAAGCTGAATGAATGAGTAAATTAATGAATGAATAAATAAACAAATGGAAAAGAAATAATGAAAAGAAAAGAAACTGGTTACATTCAGTCTGATAGAAGAGAAAGTGAGAGATAGCCTTGAATTTATGGGCATAGGAAATGATTTCCTGAACAGAACATCATGAATGAATGCTATAAGAACAACAATTAATATACAGGACCCCATGAAATTGAGAAGCTTTGCATGACAAAGGACAGTGTCATTTGCATTAAGTACCCATCTGAGAGGACTAATATTCCAAATATATATGAAACTCAAAAAACTAGATATCAATAAATAACATAATTATAAAATGGGGCCAAGATCTAAACAGAGTTATCAAAAGAGGACTCTCAAGTGGCTGAGAAACTCTTACAAAAAATGCTCAACATCTTTAGTCAACAAGGAAATGCAAAACCACACAACTCTGAGATTCCACATTCCACATGTCAGAATGGCTAAGATTAACAAAAGAAGTGACAGGTTGTGTTAGAGAGGATGTGGAGTAAGGGAACACTACTTTAATGCCGGTGGCAGTGCAAACTTGGACATCCACTATGGAAAAGGCAAGGCAGTTCTCCAGGAGGATAAGAATTGATCTACTTTAAGATCCAGCTAAACCACATGACTTAGTTAAGGTTTTATGGCTATGAAGAAATACCATGACCATAGCAACTCTTATAAAAGAAACTTTGAATTGTTGCTGGCTTATATTTTCAGAGGTTTAGTCTATTATCTTCATGGTAAGAAATATGGCATTGTGCAAGCAGACATGGATATGTAGCTGAGATTCTATATCTGAATTCATAGACAGTGGGAAGAGAGAAACACTGTCCTTGGCAATTAGGCTTGTAAAAATCCTCAAAGCTGACCTACAACAGTGGCACACTTCCTCCAACAAGGCCACACCTCCTCATCTTTTCAAATAGTGCCACTTCCTAATGAGCAGCATTCAAATCTGTGAGCCTATGGGGGCCATTCTCATACAAACCACCACACTACTCTTGAAATATACACAAAGAATAGTTCATTCTCACAAAGACACTTGCCCAACTCTGTTCATTGCTGCTTTATTCATAATGTCCAGAAATTAGAAACAACCTAGTTGTCCCTCAACAGAAGAATGGGTTAAGAAAACGTGGTTCATTTACATAATAGAGTACTACTCATCATTAGGAAAAAATGGCCTCATGAAATCTGCAGGCAAATGAATGGAACTAGGAAAAAATGATCCTGAATAAGGTAACTCAGACCCAAAAAAAGCAAATATGATATAAAGACACTTCCACGGGGGTATTAGCTATTATGTCAATGATAACAGAGCTACAATCATAGAACTGTAGAGGGCATCTATAGAGAGTAAGGGACTACAGGGAACAGATAGATCTCCTTAGGAAAGAAAACTAGAATGGATAATTATGGACAGATTGGGAGGGCTGGAATTGGAGGATCAATGGGCAGGGGAAAGGCAACTGATGGACAAAATCTGGGAGAGACCAGCAAAATTAAGGGACATTTGTGATGTAGTTTGGAAACCTAGTACAGTGGAAACTTCCTAAAATACATACACACGATGGTGATCTAAATGAAACTGCCAAATAACAGAACATACTAAGTACCTAATGAGCAGCATTCAAATCTGTGAGCCTATGGGGGCCATTCTCATACAAACCACCACACTACTCTTGAAATATACACAAAGAATAGTTCATTCTCACAAAGCCATCTCTTGTCACCAAATGTAGCTTATAGTAATGAGTTTGGGTTATATCTAATTGAGGTGTTGGCCAAAAAGGTCCCATGAAAAAATCTCAAAACAACTCAGTCTGTTGACAAGACAATAAGTTACTCTCTACAAACTGACTCTAAGACCATAATGCTGGAGAAAACACCTGTACAACTCACTGGACCTGTAGAATTCAAGTCAGTGCCTAGAGAGTCTTCACCCCTACATCCTAGCATCTGTTACAGGAAGGTTCTCTGCATACTACCAAAAGAGAAATGCAAACACTAAGCCAGCAACAAAACCTTTGATCTGCAATAGTATCCTGCCTCAAATATGTGCTAGTTGAATGTTGACACAAAGATTGTAAGGGTAATCAATGAATATCTGATTTGATATAGGTAAGGCCTACTCAATGAAATGGAACCCATTCTTACTGCTTGAAACCAAGAGACAGACACTAGACAGGCTAGGGACATAGGGTGAAATCAACCACTACTGAGTTAAAAAAAAAAACCCATAAATACCGTTTTTTTAAGTAGTGATAAATGACTCCTAATGACATCCTGCTATACTCATAGACCAGTGTCTTCTCAGCCATCACTAGAGAAGCTTCCTCTTGCAGCAGATGGAAACAAATACAGAGACCCACAGCCAGACACTATGCAGAGAGTGAGAGACCTTGGAACCTTTAGCCCTAAGTGGATGGTCTCCATCAAACCTCTCCCCTCAGAGTTCAGGTAACCCTGCTGAAAAAAATGTGAAGAGTATAAGAGCCAAAGGAGATGGAGGACACCAAGAAACAAGGTCCTCTAAATCAACAAGAGGAAAACTCATATGAATTCACAGTGACTGAGGCAGCATGCACAGGGCCTGCACGGGTCTGCACCAGGTCCTCTGCATATATATTATGGAGAACAGTTTAGAGGTTGTATGGAACACCCTGTATGTGCAAATGAGTGGGTCTCTCTTCGACTCCTGTGTTTCTCCCTCAGCAGTTCTCCTGTTGTTTTTTCTTATTCGTCAGTGTAATAGCTTTTGTTACATCCTACTATATTTTACTTTGTTATATTTTATGATTATCACTAAGAAGCCTGTTCTTTTGTAATAAGAGACAGAAAGGGATTGGATATAGATACATGGGAGCTGGGATGAAAGCAGGAGGCATAGAGAGGGAAATGATAATCAGGATGTATTACGTGAGAGAGGGATCAGTTTTCAACAAAAGGGGAAAAATAAAGAAAAGAAAACACAAAAACATCCCATAAAAGTTGACTGTTTACTTAACTTTATAAACATGTACATAAGACATCTATACACAATCACATATCTATACACAGAGCCTTAATCCTAAAGGCTGCATGGCACTGGGCAAGATGGCAGCTCAGAAATTTTCACCAGGACCCTAGGGAAACCCTAGGTGGCCTTGGAAGCACTGTTGCTTGTCTTGCACTGGAGGGACCAGGGACTGAAGAGCTGGAAGCTGATTCTATATGACTATGATAAGCCAGTTTCTTAAGAAAATCTTAGAGAAACTGCAGAGATGAGATGGTAAGAGAACATGTTTCTCTGGCAGAGGATCTGGGTTTGCTCCGCTGCACCCACACGGATGCTCCCAACCATCCGTAACTTCAGTTCCAGAGGACGGAGCAGTCTCTCCTACTCTCTGCAGATACTGTATATATATGTGTATATATATATATATATATATATATATATATATATATATATATATATATATATGATGACCATATGAACAGGCAATTCACCCACAAATGGTAAATAAAAACTAATAAATCTTTAAAGAAAAAAAAAAAACATAGAGAATCATTACTAAATCTACTTCAAGCAACTAAAAATTAGTACGATAGAGAGCCAAGCACAGTGAACTGACTACGTCACGCACGCAGAGTGAACTGACTACGTCAAGACGCACAGTGAACTGACTACATCACGCATTGCCACTGGCAGTTTGGATCTGTGTAAGCCTTTTGAAAAAGCAGGACATGAAAAAGAATCAAGACTGTGGAGGCTGGAGAGATGCTCCAGCGTCTAAAAGCAGTTGTTTACTTGCCAGCATCCATGTTGGGTAGATCACAACCATCTGGATCATTAGTTCCAGGATATATGACTCCCTCTTCTGGACTCTGGGGGCACTGCACGTGTGGTGGTGCACATACATTCATGAATACATATAAATGAATACAAAACATTTATACATATAAATGAAACAAAATAAACTTTAAGATAAGATCCTGAAAAAGTCCTATCCTATAGAATTCTAACTTTTATGACATGATTAATAAAAAATAATCCTGAACATGAAAGTTATTTATCCTTAAAGTTATACGGTGCCACATTATTTATGTAGAATAAACCAAGAACTACCTAAATTCAGAAATGTAAACTATAAAAAAGAACTTTAAACTGTTATATATGAATCAAAACTTTCACACATAAGTAAATTAGAAAACCAAACAGCCGAGTAAAAGTGTTATTGATAGTGACAATAAAAATTATAAAGCTTTTAAAACTCCTGAGAAACAAATGTAAATCTGAAAAAATTTAAAACTGTCTTTATTGATATCAGATCTTATTCAAATAAATTTTGAATTTCATCAAAATTCCAATCATAATATCAAACATTTTGAGCTTATCCAGATTAATGAACACAGAAAGTATGACTAGAGTGACTCTGAGGAAGAAAAACATAATAAAAAGAAAATCCCTAAAGCAAGAGGGGAGAAGAAGGCTGCAAGGGACAGTCAGATCAACCTAACCTTGAAACCCTGTAAAGACCAAGGCAGTGCACAAATATTGGCCATGGTACTGAACACTGGTACACGCACACACCAGTAGAATTCAATACACACACAAAAACGTATTAAGATAAAAACTATAACTGAGTCAACAAAGTGTTTCTGTTTGTTACTTTGTATAACAGAAATGGAAAAAGCTTACAACCTAAAAAAAAATGAAGCTAGGTTCTATCTCTTTTTATATAGAAGAATAAATCCTAACTGAAAATCAAACGATGCCATAACATTCTTATAAACAAGTTCACTAATTATAGCACAAAATCTGAATAAATACAAGGCTGATCCACTTGTACACATTTTAAAGACCCTCTACAAAGATATAAAATGCCCAAAGTATAGTTTAAGCACAGAAGACAGATTGAAAAGTCAAGCATGAGGGCCAGCAGACAGAATGGGAGCAGGCAACCTTGGGAAATGGGAGGTTGGGGTTACCCCCCAGAATGCACCAGAGACCTAGGAGGTGAGAGACTCTCAGGACTCAAAGAGAGGGACCTTAGATGAAATGCCAGACAGTAGAGAGAGTGAACTTATAGAGCCGACCTCCAGCAGGAAGTCAGGTTATCAAATGAGGGAGAGGGGGGCCATCCCCCAGTCACAACTCTGACCCATATTTATTCCTGTCTGAAAGAATCACAGGGATGGAAATGTAGAGGAGCCTGAGGAAAAGAAGGTCCAGCAACAGGCCCAAAGTGGGATCCAGCTCAAGGGGAGGTCCCAAGGCCTGGCACTATTACTGAGGCTATGGAGTGCTCACAAAAAAAGGTATCTATCATAACTGCCCTCAGAAAGACCCAACAAGCAGCTGACAGAGTCGGATGCAGTTATTTACACCCAACCAATGGACAGAAGCACCTGACCCCTGTTGTTGAATTAGGGAAGGCTGAAAGAAGCTGAGGAGAAGGGCGATCCTGTAGGAAAACCAGCAGTCTCAATTAATCTGAACACCCTAGATCTCTCAAACACTGGACCACCAAACAGCATACATCAGCTGATATGAGGCCCCCAACACATACAGAAGCAGACTTCTGAGTCTGTGTTCATTCAGAGATGATGTACCTAACCCTCAAGAGACTGGAGGCCCCACGGAGTTTAGAGGTCAGGTGAGGGCATCCATGTGGAGACAGGGTGTGGGGAGGAGGTATAGGATGTGGAACAGTCGGAGGGTGGAAGGAGGGGGGGGACTAAAATACGGAGTGTAAAAAAATTAATTAATTTAAAAGAAAAGGAAAGAAAAGGAAAGAAAATAAAAGAAGAGAAGAGAAGAGGTCAAGCATGGTAGCTCATCCCTCTGGCCTAGCATTCTGAATCTGGAGTAGACAAAAAAGGAGTTCAAGAACAGATTTGACTACATGAGCAAATTCAAGGCCAGTCAGAGCTACTTGAGATCATATTTAAAAAAAAAAACCCAAAAAGATAAATCATAAGAAAATAAGACATGTAAATTATAGAGCAGCAATAGAACTTTAACAGTTCACATGAAAAAAAAAAAAATTCCCAGTGGAGAAGAAAAGCAAAATAAGTAAGGTTTTCTTAAAAATGGGTAAATGGTAAGAACAGAAAATCAACAAAATATAAACATTTAAATTAACTCTTTTGGTTTTAGAAAGGATGAGAGGAAGAATGGTTAGATTCACACCCTGTCTTAGGATTTCTACTGCTATGAAGAGACATTATGACCGCAGCAACTATTATAAAGAAAAGTATTTAACTGGGGCTGGCTTACAGATCAGAGGCTTAACTCAGGATCATCAGGGCAGGAAGCATGGCAGCATGCAGGCAGACATGGTGCTGGAGAAGTAGCTGAGAGTTCTATATCTGGATTGGTAGGCAGTAGGAAGAGAATGTGAGACACTGACCTGTCTTGAGCTTCTGAGACCTCAAAGTCTGCCTCCTGTGACACACTTCCTCCAGCAAGGCCACACCTCCTAATAGTACCACTCCCTACGGGCCTATGGGGACCATTTTTATTCAGACTACATACCCCTACTACTCATAATAATCTTGAAGGATATAAATTTGGGGGATTTAAAAATCTGATACGAGCCTATGCTCCTCAAAAGAACCACAACCGAGTGAGCCCTCCAAGCACCCAGGGCTATCTGAATAAAGTACAGCACTGAGTAGGCAGCCAGGAGTGGCCACAGAAGCTCAGGCAGAACCTAAAGCTGAAGATTCAGAGGGGAGAAAACCACAGAAATCGGCCCAGGCACTCACTCCCTGAGGAAGGGCAGGAAATGCAATCATTCCCAGAACTCAAATACAAGTGATAAACCCTGTGAGAATTATCTAACAAACAGAGAACCATCTGAACCTAGGCTACAGTGTGGCAATAAGCAGCATAATGGACATCCTATATCCAAGAGTTTAATATACATGTACAGGCCAACAGATTAAAAAAGACATACAACGCTAACACAGCCACACAAGATCCACACAAGGTATATTCCAACTGGTTACATTTGTACCTTTGATGCCAAATGTCAACTGGCAAGCAATTAGGCAGGCTAGATATATCACCTGTAAACACATCAGATAGGAATCAAATGATTCCAAATGCATTTATATGTGATGTTTGTTTTTATTTGAAAAAAAAAAGACATACAATTCCAAAATCAAGAGAACTTGTGATGGTTATATCAACAAAGCCAAAGACAGACTTTCAAATAAAGATAAAAGACAATTGATAAAAAAAAAAATCCATATGCACCCAACACACACAAACAAAATCCAGATGAGGGTTTAAGAGAGAGAGGAATTCATGAGTTTCTAAGTTCTTCACAGTAAAGATACTGAAAACTGCAACAAAACTCAGCCAGTTTTACCTAACTGACATTCATTAAACATTCTATCCCAAAACACGTAGCAGGACATGTATTATTTTTAAGAGTTCATGAAACATTCAAAAGTGGCCTTTATCTTTACAAATAGAGTAATTGTTAACAAATTTTAAAATACCAAAATCATAAAATGTAACTTTCTAATACAGAATTAAGATCCTGCTAACCTTCAGCAAGGACAGGAGAGATGGCTCAGCGGTAAAGCATACCTGTTGCTCTCTGAGAGGATGTTAGGGTCCATTCTCAGTACCAGCTGGTGGCTTGCGGTTGACCAGAACTCTAGTTCTAGGGATCCTGATAGCCTCTTTTGACCTCAGGCAGTAATAAGCACACAGGTGGGATGCAGACACACAGGAAAAGCAAAATAATCACACACATAAAGTGAAAATAATATATCCTTTAGAAAATGTTCCAAGAAGGAAAGCAATCTATGGTAGAGGTGGGAGTGTTGGCTCGGCTGTTAAAAGCATGTACTTGCAGAGGACCTGAGTTCAGTTCTCAGCACCTGAATCAGATAGTGCACAACATCGTTAAGTCCAGCTCTGGGGCACTGGACACCCTGTTGTGGCCTCTACCAGCAATTGTACACACAGGCACATAGACACATATGTATACATATAATTTAAATAGGAGAATCAATAAAAAAGAAAGATTTTAAAACTCTCAAATATCTGAAAATTAAACATAATCTCACATGTCAATTCAAAAAAAGCAAACCTCAAGGAAAATAAGAAAATATTTTGAAGTTAATAAAAATAAAATCAAGTAAAGGGAGAATGGGGATGTTCATCCTTCCCAAGGTGATCCCACTGTATCAGAATAGCAGTGGATTCAAATACATCTATGCCACAAACACAGTCAGAATCCTAACAGGTTTTCTGATAAAACAGAAAAACTGACTCTATTATATATGACACTCCAAAGGAGACAGATTAGCCAAAACCATTTGTTTTTAAAACAAAAATCAAACATGGAAGATTCCTACTATCTAATTTTAACATTATAAAATTGTAGTAATCAAGATCGTGTTATACTGGATGCCCTACCTATTTATCAACAACATCACTGAAAAGAACAAAGATTAGCTGCAGAAAATATCTGTCAAACAAACATCTGACAAATCTCTTTCCTACCCTCAAAATCTAAAGATGCTGTAGCTCATTCAAAAGACAAGTTGATTTAAAGATGAACATATTCACCAAGAAAACATGCCTGACAAGCCAGCACATGGAGCATGGTCAGCAGCAGCAGATGACTAAGGGAAATTTAAATGACAGATGCCTACCACTCATTAGAACAGCAGAAACTGAGGAAATGAATGGAACCAAAATACAAAGGAAATGTCATCAACAGGATGGCTGGTGGAAATATCACAATGACAGTTCCCAAAGAACGGTCTGGCAGTTGCTCCATCACATATACACTAGAGCGTCCACTTGCACTTATTTACCCTCAGAGATAGTAAAACAAGAGCCTGTAGAAAAACTTCACATGCATCTTAGCTCGTGGCCATGCTGCTATCTGTAACTGCCAAAACCAAATCAGGGCCTGAGGAGATGGTCAGCAGTTAAGAGTGCTAGCTGGTTTTCCTGAGGGTCATGTTCACTTCCCAGCACTCATGTTAGATAATAATAAAAATAAGTCCTAAATCCATCCAAATGCCCAGCTCAGGTAAACAGATAAGCAACACTAGTGTTCAAGGAGAAACTTACAACCTGATAACTGCAGAATGATTACAAGGGTCTGAAGTATTTCGCTAAGTGACTGGAAACAGAACATTTATCTTCCTATTTCAGATCTTTTCCATTGCTCTGTCTTGTAAGGAAGCTGCCTCCCTGTTTCATTTCCACACTCCTAGTTTTAGCAACGGTGACCTATTTTCCATTTGTCTCAAGGACAGAGCTGTCTCCTTTCACCTACCCTGCTTTCGTTTTAATCACCTCACTGTGAAATTATGTGCTATTTTTTCTATTAATTTCTTATTGCTTACTAGATATTTTTAAAAATTCACTATAAACATCTTTCACAGCTACTCATCCATTACATCTAGTATTAATTTACAGATATATTTAAAATTTTAATCTACCAGTGTTTTCTGTAAAGACTTTTTATTATTTGAAACATCCAGTACTCACAGTGTCCATTAAGCAATTAATGATAGTTTCCTAATATTTTTGTGTCATGATGGGTTTTTTAATTTAAATCTATTGAGACAGTAGGTAATATTTACATATACTTATTGGTTAAAATTAAAGTAAATTTTCAGTTACTCAGTTATTTTTGCCATATTTTTATAACCACATTTACTTGGAGAAATTTTATGTTTAACGTAGATGAATTTTGAGCAATTAAGGTAAAACGAAACAGAGAGTGTCAAGACCCTGGACAGACAGACAGACAGACAGCCTTCACCTCCACACCCCTCATTGACACACTTGTTAGTATGGATAAAATGACAATGACAATGAGCATCACCCCAAGTCTATAGTGTCCAATGACAACAGGACTTGACAAAGAACTAATGACGTGTATACCCTGATGGATTCAGGAGGGTTTCACTGTCTTAGAAACCTCAGGGCCCTGACTGTTCACACCCCTTACTCCCAACTCCAGTGTTCAATTGTGCTCATAGTCTAATACAGATTGTCAGGTACCTGACATTTATAGCTTTTACCCCTTGACTTTTTCATGTGTTGTAATATTTTTAAGTTGTTCCATATCTTCATATAGTTTGGCAACTATCTTTTCAGCACTGAATAAAACTCCTCTACAGAGACATATCTATACCTCAACAGGAGGGCATTCCAGTTACTTCTAAGTATTGATAAGGTTGAATCGTCTTATAGGCTTTTTATGTAGACATAAGTATTCCACTCATTTCAGTTAAGTGGGGAAACATGGTTACTTACTATCACGATGGGAGATTTTTATAAAGCTAAGAGACTGAGAAAAGTGGCATCTAAGATGCTCACCCTGCTTTGTCATCCATTCCTTACATACATTTTATTAGCATGTGGTATTGCCCTAACCACATCTCCAGAAATGCTATGATACTGGGGAGAAGGTATCGACCAAAATGGAAAGTTCTTTTGGACATACTTCTTTGCTCCAATTATAGGAAGTAACAATGGAGCTCTGTGCAGTTATCTTTCTGCACACACCTATCTCTCCTCCCTGGACCGGATGCCATGGTACTTTATCTACATTTTATGAACTCAGCTTCCTGCTCAGCTATTTCTTCAATGTGTGCCCATTAGCAAATGATTTAACCCTTCTGACTCTCAGCGTCTTCATCCTAATTACTCATTAATCTGGTGCAAGGATTAAGTCAGGTAAGCAAAGGAAGACAAATTGAAACATTCATCATATTAAGCCCCCATTTGTAAACTCGTGTGGGTTAAGAGTCGGCCTTCGGCACTCCTAAGCCCCTCACTAAAAGCAAATGTTCATTTTCTCTTTACCCGGTCTGGATTTGTATAACCCAACAGTAGATTTGCGGCTTTTATATCACCATGAACATACTCATTCTCATGTATATATTCCAGTACATCCAGCTGTGAAAAGAAGTAGATAAGACCAGTATCAGTGTTTCACACTACAATTATGTGGTTTGTTGCTACACATGATTTCCCATAATTATTGATTATTCTAAAATATCATAATTTCTGGTTGCTTATTGTTAAATATTTGCCAACTGTGAGTGGCACCATTCCCTGGGATGAGATTCTGTACTGTATAAAGAGAAGCAAGAGAGTTGAGCACAGGCACGTATAACTATGCTTCTTTTTTTTTTTCCAATTTTTATTAGATATTTTCTTCATTTACATTTCAAATGTTATACCAAAAGTCCCCTAAACCCTCCCTCATCCCTCGCCCTGCTCCCCTACCCACCTACTCTCACATCTTGGCCCTGGCATTCCCCTGTACTGGGGCATATAAAGTTTGCATGACCAAGGGGTCTCTCTTCCCAATGATGGCCAATTAGGCCATCTTCTGCTACATATGCAGCTAGAGACATGAGCTCTGGGGGTACTAGTTAGTTCATGTTGTTCTTCCACCTATAGGGGGTGGAGACCACTTCAGCTCTTTGGGTACTTTCTCTAGCTCCTCCCTCGGGAATAACTATGTTTCTTGACTGTGGATGTAATGTAATGATCAGGTGCCCCAAAATGCTATTGTTTGTGATTTCACCATCATGAGAGACTAGAACCTCAAATTATGAAACAAAGTAAATATTTTCTCTGTTAATTGGCTTTTCCCAGGGTATTTTTATCACAGTAACTAAAATAGTAATATAGACTGGGAATAAACAGCATTAAAAGTTACATGAAAATAGTCAAGAAATCGATGGTAAAATAGTCATATAGTTCATTCATCAATTAATTATTATGATTCAAATCTTGAAGTCCTCAGAACAAAATATTATGCCTTTGCTCATTCTCCTGTGTAATACCTAAAAATTCTTGGGCATCATTAAAGCCCTGAAACCTTGCATGTCAAGTGTGTATTTGGCTGGGTTGAGGGGAACATTCCATTAATATTTACTAGTTGAGTAGACAAATGAATGGAGAAAAAAATTATTTTCCACAACACAACCTGCTATGAGTTGTTCCATCCTACTTATGATTGGAAGTAGGGGAAACCCAAGACTTACATGTAAATAAGATAAATATGTGGCATTATTGACAAATGACTGTATGTTTGGTTCATTTATGACTATACTGCTTCCTAGTTAACAAGGTACACCTGTGTGTTATTCACTGCAACAACTAACAGTTGCCATAGTCCCAAACTTACACTTAAAATATTTTAAATCCAACCAAAGCATATTTAGTTAGTATTCTATTTGGCCATAATTTGTGGTTACAAATATAACAGACAACAGAAAGGTTATGTTTAAAGCTCTATGGGCTTCTTCTGAGATATGACACTAAGCTGTCAGGGAAGACTGAGTCTGGTAGCAATAGTCAGCTACAGCATAGCCTGTCATCGGTAGAGTCCTGGGTTATCAAGTTTATGAAAATACTTCCTACTCTCTATAACTGACATTCCTAGGCAAAAATGTTACTTTCTCATAATTCTATAAAACAAAAATCAAGTAAGTCATTTATGAGGCATCTCAAACTCACCATCCTGATGCCAAGTTGTAGGACAGTTAATTTTTTAAAACCACCATTCTGGTCCAGGAGTTTCTGTAAATCTATTCCAAGTCTTTCCATTACCATGAATCTGTAACTGTGGGGAGATATAAAAAAGAGACCCTTCTAAAAAATAATTCTGAAATTATCTATTAATGAACTTGAATAAAGAACAACATTTCTACCTAATAGCCAAGGCGTCTAAGCAGCTGTACAGTGAGTGCAGAGTGAGCTGTGTGCAGAGTGAGCTGTGTGCACGGTGAGCTGTGTGCAGAGTGAGCTGTGTGCAGAGTGAGCTGTGTGTACAGTGAGCTGTGTGCAGAGTGAGCTGTGTGCAGAGTGAGTTGTGTGCAGAGTGAGCTGTGTACAGAGTGAGCTGTGTGTACAGTGAGCTGTGTGCAGAGTGAGCTGTGTGCAGAGTGAGCTGTGTGCACAGTGAGCTGTGTGCACAGTGAGCTGTGTGCACAGTGAGCTGCATCTTCAGGGAAGCAGCTTAGTACTTCCTTTGTTCTCTTTCACTAGCACTGAGCAGTTAATAGTGTCATAAGTAATGGAGAGAGTGGAGTTTCAGGTTTTCTCTTCTGGTCCTCTACGGCAGCGCTAAATTGCTCAGTACAGATCAATCCCCATGAGCCTTATCATGTGTCCTAAAAATGTCACTACCCATACAGAAAATGGGAACACTTCTTTATTTTATTTTATTTTATTTTTTTGCCTAATAAAGAAAAGTTGTATTTTACCCATTGTTATAAACATTTTATTTAGGGAACATATGTGGTGAGAATGAAAGGATGAGCCTATAGGCATAAAGGATAGAAGTTGTCTATTCCACAGTGCTGAAGCTGGAGGCACCTGTGGAACATCCACATGGCTGCTGCATGGGTCCTGGAATCTGAACCTGGTTGGCCGTAGGTGTGCAGCTGTACCTGGAACAGCTCCATCCATCTCTCCATCCCCACCTATGCTTGTTGTAACTTCCCATCTTCCTTTTCTGTCCAATAGTCCCCTTTTGTCATTTCCCCTTTCTAGCACACCAGCCCATATTCTACATCTGCAATTAGAGAAAAATACACACAGCTCTTTTGGAAGTTTTGTTTTACAGAACATGATATTATCATGGAAGTTTTCATCATCCCTTCATTATACTGTCTGCATACAGAGTTATAGTTTTCTGATGGTACTTGCATGGTATACTTTGTCATATTCAATCTCTTCTCCCACTGCTCTCAACAGCCACCCTGCAGCTCTCAGACATCTGCCCTCTGGCTTCCATGTCCCATACATTCCATTATCTTATCCCTCATCCTCCTTCCCCTTTTTCCCCTTTTCATGTCTTCCCAACTTCTCACATAGGCCCCTCTTCTTACACACACACACACACACACACACACACACACACAAACAAACACACACCATGTATATATATAGAAGTATCTGGGTTTCTCACAGGATATAAAACATAAAGAAATTGTTTGAATCTGGTGTAGCTTATTTCTCTTAGTGAATATTCTATAGTTCTACCCATTTTCTATAAATGTCATGATTTCATTTTCCTTATGTCTGAATAAGATTTTATTGCATATTTTCATTATCTATCTGTTGATTGTGCATCTAGGTAGATTCCATTCCCACATATTATGAACAGTGCAATAATCAACATAGCTATATGTGGGGCAGTGGGCTGTGCACAGACAGCCTGGTCTCCTGTTGAATGTAAGTCTTGAACCCCAGGGGGATCCAATGGGTGCTAATTTCCACCTACATGGGACAGTGTTTGATCAAGTCTCCTGGACCCCTGGCTCCTGTCTAAGTTACTGCCCTCTCCCCCCCTACCCCCCACAGGAGAGGGGTGTGACTATCAGTCAAGCAGACAATGTCCCAAGCTCCTGGCATTCTGGCTAGACTCCACCCCCACAGTTACCTGACTATAGCCAGGTATGCTCCTCCCCACAGTTACCTGATAGCCCAGCCCACTATAAAAGGGGCTGCTTAGCCCCTCCTCACTCTTTAAGCTCTCACCTTTCTTCTTCTCTAGCTCTCCTTCTCTCTCTTCTCCTCCCCCCTCTCTCCACCTGGCCATGGATGGCCTCTCTCTCTCTCCATCTCTCTCTCTCTTTCTACCTTCTCTCTTTCTCTCTGCCTTTCTATAATAAAGCTCTAAAACCATAGTCTGTCTCTGCTCATCAAGACCCGCCATGCTTAAACAATGGAATAAATAGGCTTTCTCCTAATGAGCTTTGTCTAACCTCTGGCTGGAAGGCCTTCCTGCGCTCCAGCCACAGACCAGACCAAAGACTCTTGCCCATGTGGGAACCACCCAGCACCCCACACCTCCCCCTGCCCTCTCCTCCCTTTGGCCATGGGGCTGACCGAGCTGCCCCTGGGGCCCCCATTCTGTTCTCAGCTCTTCAGCGGTGTCCAGAGATGTCTGGGATGGCCAAGGCTGAGAACCTGGTACCTAGGACTGCCCCTTGTCCACCACTCGCTGAGCTGGGGTTCAGTAGCTTCACACATCTGGACACCCACCCAGAGCAGCGTGGAAAGCATAAGGCAATCCTTCCACACCCGCCCAGAGCACTGGAACTCTGGTGGGATGCGGGTTTTCCCCCACTCCCTTTATCCCCTTGG